>DWGJ01001128.1:0-22030 GCA_018246895.1 Aspitha aspitha aspitha
AAAGTAACGAACGACTCCTATCGCCTGCCGCCTGCAGAGTACCGCACTGAGAACCCTAATTTGGTAAGATCCCCGAGTTTGTAACAAGAGTTGATGTGGTGTACAGTAACGATGAAGCTAGTAGTTGTGGTCAGATGAGCTCGAAAATTATTACTCAGATATAAAAAAATGATAAATTAATAAAAAAGTCCATTTATATATATTTAATCCGTAAGAATAGTAAGCATTCGTATTTAAATCGGGATGCGTAAAGAAATCGAGATAATGAGAAAGACATCCACGTGTGGCCTCGTGCAGTCATTAATAGGACTATTAGCGCAGTAAAAAATGATGGGTAATTACGGAGAGCAGACAACCTCCCTTGGCCGGCCGCGAGCTTACATCGCCATGTTTAATGAGGGAATGATTCACGATTACTGGAAATACCAATAAATACATATCGCTTTATGAATTAAACTCGAACCGGCAAAGACACCGCCCACGACATCCAACCACATAAATGCATACTGATTTTTGTAGCAATTCTAAACGGGGGATCATTGCTCAGCGTTGGATTGGTTATTACAGCGTACTGTATCACTATGGATATGTACAAGTTGACGTTTCCACGCGGTTCAACTTTGCATCGCAATATAAAAGAACTGACGCGAGTCTGTTTGTTTGTTACATCTGTTTCTCAAAGTACAAGGCGCACATACATATATGTATGTATGTAGGTACTTACTCCGCAGCGCTGCTTCAAACGTGTTTAGTATATAAATCAATATGGAAATAGGCAAAGAGAAAATAGTTCAATACATTTTTCTTAACATGTTTGTGAGTGTGTGTTTGACGAACTCACCAGTGTATTGACAACATTTGATGTTACCAATAAAATTGGAGACAACTTTTAAATATACAACAACAAAAAAAAATTGAGTTATTCATAAATTTTCGATAATGTTTATATTACGATTTCCACCACTAAGACATCAATATATATAACAGTAATTACAGCGAGTGGACGCTTTCCCCTGTAAAAACATGGTATGGCGTACGTCTGTTCTGTGAAAACCAGCTCTCGCGAAACCAATAAGTGCGTTACATTGTAAGCTGGCGGGTCCGCGAGGAGGAAAAACTTAATCGTTGGAACCAGTCGAGGGAATCAAAAACCTGCAGTGGCCCGGCCGCCGACAGTTACACGCTGACATCAACATTTCGTCCCCGTCCCGCCCGCAGCAGCGTCCCTCGCGCAATATCACACTGTATAAAGTCATCCACTCGTCTTGTACTCTGAATGTTTCATATCCATACGTAATGTCACACTTATTTCCCACCGGATAGACAGCGACGTGTTCCTACCGGTTTGATTCTGCCAAATCCCTTCGGTCTCCTTTATTTTCATTGCAGTTGTCATGCTCGCTCGTCTATTACCATTATTTTCAAGACAATTGAAATTAATTATGCATTGTTATTGTTAATTATAGTTTAAGTTTTGCATTTCTTAATGTAAATTTGTGTTTTGAGTTTATCTTGTCTTTTTGTTTATAAGAATGATACCCAAAACCTCGTAAAATATATTCCACAGAATTTAAAACAGCGTAATGATGTTAGTAGATGTATTGATGAGAATTGTGGTGTTTGGAAAATGTGACTATATTGTTCTATAACAATTTTAGCTGGTTTCCTCATTTGTAAGTGTAGGGCCCCATCCCGACCTGCGAGATATGTTAATAGTACATTAGCACTCAATGCTGTACAGTCGGCATGCTTCCCCGCAGCGGTCGTTGGGACTTCAATTCGATCAACGCGATTATTACGATTTTAG
The DNA here is from genome assembly GCA_018246895.1 of Aspitha aspitha aspitha. Classification (NCBI taxonomy): domain Eukaryota; kingdom Metazoa; phylum Arthropoda; class Insecta; order Lepidoptera; family Hesperiidae; genus Aspitha; species Aspitha aspitha. Next base: position 1,808 of record DWGJ01001128.1, read on the forward strand.
ATAGTTTTATTGTCCATCAAGGATACAAGTATTACGAGCAGCGTCGACTGCGAGTATTCAGCGATAATATCTCAATTTAATACACATTTCTTGTTCAATTATAAGAAATGGAGGATATTTAATACTGTCGGTAGCATTAATTTGCTAATCGTATGTTACTGTGTAACTGGAATTGTTATGGTGTATTTTCTGACTTTTTCATAGATAAAGCTTTAATGTAATTCTGTTGACTATCCGAGAATCCATCGGTGGACCGATCGTGTATAACTCTCCACCTGCTCGTGTAGCGGGTACTCGTGTAATAAGATTCAGTTGAGATTATCTGTTGAAGGAATGTGGAACATGTGTCAGGCGCGCCGCTCGCTGGCATTGGGCGGGCCGCCGCCGCCGGCCGCCAACAACGCTTTAGTTCACACACGTCGTCACACGCCGCAGGAATGTCCCGCACGGCGTGTTTATGTTCTCTCTCGGCTCGTTTCAACTGCTGTTGGTGGTAATGAGCAAAAACTGACATCTATATAGGCAGTGTTTATAGAGCGGTCGCACCGCCGCCGCACGCCGCCCGCCGCCCTAGTGCGCGCTGGAGGAGCCATTACTTAAATGATTGATCGCCGATATTGAAGCTAACCGTATCGTGAACACAGACCGCGTAAACTGTTACTGTTACGTAGCTTTTATTCGTTGTCAGTTTTTGTTGTGCGTCAGGTAATTACCTGCATCGTGTAATTGTGGCAAAACCTTCCAATCGCACCCGACATGAGTGTATGTGAGCGTTGTTGCCTCCACGTGACGACCGGGTACGACTCAACAGTACAAATGATATGAAGTTGTGATTATTGTGGAGTTTAAAGTCCGTCCAGCGGATGCTTACTTACTCGGCTGCTATTTTGTATGATGTGGGTATTTTATTAATGGAACTGGATTATTGGCATAGAATACAGACATGGACAAGTATTTAGTTGTATAAATATGTCTACTTTTAAGGATTTAACGTAATTGTTCGATTATAAACTGTTATTTTACCATTTACGGCGTAAAAATCTAGATAATAAAATGGCCATTACTTAGTTAATACATATTGACTATGTTATTTAGGACCTCTCAGGTTGACTGAAGTCGTACGATAGCCATTATTGTTTATAAAATAGGCCTTTAGTAGTGTTTATATCGAGGCTCTATCCAGCTGTTCGCTCTCCGTGGAGGCGCCGGTCGCTCGGGTCGATGGTATCGCGGTATCGGCCCGGAGCCTCTCGGAGCCGCTCGTAGCCGCCCACGCGCCCGCCACAGCCTTTCTTGAACCACGATGAGATTGGCGTGCGTGGATATATCGCTTGATAACGTTACTATAAGCATATCAGTCCACGTTCACGTTACTTCAGATTGGCGACACACTTGCACGGGGCTACAGACTAGCCACATTACCTTACATGCAAAAATATAAAAGTCACCCAGCAGTAAGTTTTACTTTAGCAAGTTGTCCCTATCATTCTGATCGGTTTATTCCTGTGAGTTTTCATTTGGGTGTGATTTTTAAAACAGTGACAGCTTATTGGTCTAGTTGTCGCTGTCCGTCGGCGGTCTGGGGTTCTAATCTTGGCAAGTATTCCTCACTTATAAACATGTACGGACGATCAGTCACTATGACGGTTGCACCTTCCTCTGAGCCTCTATGGTCCTCAGTTAGTGAGCGCGCTTGTTCGCACATTATTCGAACTAAAACATTTACTACATAATAGTTGTTATTCAAACCGGATCCCGTCGCGGCGACCATGAGCTGCTCCAATGTAGTTGAAAAAGCGCCGCTGATATGATATGAAGTCACTGCATATTTCTTAGAAAGCGGCCAACAGCGCCGCTCGCCTCGCGTGTGTTGAGTCGACTGCGCTGTATTGCCCGCTAGCTGCGCCGCTGATTTTACCTTCGTACTATATCTTACCGATAATTTATATTACCGATATCCGAAAATGCAAAATTATGTCTAACGTTTAAGAGAACTTTTAAAAGAAATCCTAAATATTTCAGAGATACCCCCTATGTGTAGCCGGTCAACTCGTCTATGTTTAGTGTAAGTCCTATGAAAATCGGTTAAGCTGTTCTGAAGGTTATCGTAGAGAAACAAACATCAGAAAGTGATTTTTCCGTACAAATAAGCTTAAATAATTTTCTTTGACTAGTATACATATAGATGCATGTTTTACTACTTATTGCATATAAATGCTTAGACTATCTAGTAACAAGCTACAGAAAATGTCTGTGGCATGTTCGTTATACTTCCTCGTCAAAGCGATTTCAAGTCGCCCGCCATTCAGTTGTACATGCTCATTTTATAACACCTTTCAGAAACTCGGTGAGCTATTAAATATTTTAAATACCTATTTCTCTGTTACAACTACGGCGATTGATAACCGATACAGGTCGGACCGGTTGGACGGAGTGGCGCGCTCCCCGCCTCTCATAAAGTACGTGTGATTTGAAGTGGAGATTATTAAATAACGTTTAATACGGAAACGGCCCGCCGACGTTGGAACGGAGCGAGGGAAGGGTTTTCGCGCCTCGCGTCGAGCTCCGCGGCGATGCGGCGCGATAGGGCGGCGGCGGCGGCGGCGGCGGCACGCCCACGACCTCGTGACTCCGTCCCAAGAAAATATTGTTACACCTCCAGTGTTATTTCACCGCAGACTGCTCATTGGGATTTATTTATTGAACTTGTCATGAGCTCTGCGCCCCTATAAACCCGATTACTAAACGATTACACCGAGATTCAGCTTGTTCAACGAATACCGATAATAATGATTCATGATTCTTTGGCACGCAATATTTACAGGTACATCAGATATCGGCCGACGAGGCAAATCGGCGTCAATTGAAAACTATAGGTTTTAATTTAAAAAATACTGTTGATACTACACTAAAATAGAATTAGTAAACAATTCTTGTTCCGTGTGTTGTGAGTGGGATATCACACGAGTGTGTGCGCTGCATGCAACACGTACCTCTGTACACGTGTAACATAACTAGAGCCGCTAGTTCACTGCCACTTATCGTTATATATAAGTTATCCGTTAACTGTTACCAGCGGAACACGTGTCTCGGGACACGTGGCGGGCTTGTGCCACGCAAAGAGGACACAAGTAGTTTGAGACGATAAGTTTTACACCGCATAATAAAAATAAAATATAAGGTTAAGGTTAGGATTTTTTTACGAATTGTAGAGCAGAGAACTCTATGTATTTATGATTTTAGAGTTTTAACTACCGCCGCTGCGGGTTTAGCGTAGGCCTGGGGTGCATGAATTCGAGGTGAAGGTTATTATGATGATAGTAAGAAGTGCGTTCGAGTCGAGTTCGAGTGTCCACACGAGACACGTGCATGCGGCGAATGTTAAACAGCGAGGGATCACATTTCATATTAAAGCCGTCGGAGCGTCGCGCGCCGGCACGTCCTCACTTGGAGAACATTAATATTACTAGTAGGGCCTAGTATCACTAATATTTTAAGTGGAAAAATAGGGCCACACTGATAACCAGTGGCCGTAGCTTGCTACGGTATAAGCTGGGTGTGGGCTTTTTCGCCGAGTAGCAAACTTCACTTCTCTATTTTGTTATATTTTAATTTATTTGTAATTACTTTTTAGGTTATTGGGCGAAATATATTTATTCCGTTTTTCTTTCAATCTAATATCATATATGTTAAAGTGTGTATGTGTGTTATGAATTACGGCCGAAAATTTTTTTAAGTTAAAAATTTTGAAATAAGGTCTATTTAATATCGTATCTACCTGTACAATACCTCCACGTGGCTCACGAATTATCGAAATTCCATTCGTTGAACTCTGGCCAGTATTTGCATACAAATGGAGTGAACTCCTACTGAGCTTTTAAATCCAAAGCCATCTAATTGTTTCGGGGAAATCAATACCAGATGTTCCTCATTTCTACTTGAGTAATAGAACAAAAGTAATTAGTTTTAATTTCCCTAAGTAATATGTAATTTTCACGTTTATACAAAATTGTGTTTAACACTATTACTCGTAGAAGTTAGAGATAGATGAATGGTAAGTGACGTTATCTACATACAAAATATATGATTAAAAAGCGTAGAATATCCACAATGATTTGTGACACGCGGAGATAGGCATCACGAAGTAATCTGATACGAGGCGTTGTACGACGGGGCCCTTCAACTATCCACTGACGTTATATTACTAATGACGACGACGCGCCTTGTGGGTACGAGTATTCCGAGTGGACAGTCTCCACCGCGCTGCTGCTAAGCGGGCCGGGCCGGCCGGGCTCCGGCACCGGTTGGGAAAAAATATTGGATTTCATAGTTCGCTTTATATCTCACTTTGACACTTCTATGTATATGAGAAGTGCTTACAATTCTATTACTTTAAGGGACCTTCTGTTTTAAGTTCGGTCCCTTAAGTAGAGACTGTGAATTTAAATAACTGTCTTGGTATTACTTGGATATTACACCTTTTTACGGTGGAAGAACTGACTTGGTTTTTTGACAAGTATTGTTTGTCAAATTCAAATTCTTTATTTGTGAATATAGGCGTTACAGGTGTTAACGTTAGGTTGTTATGGGATTGTTAATAAATGACATAGAACAAACGAATGTGCGATGCCTACGTGTCTATAATAGTGTCAATTGGTTGTTAGGGAAGGCTGAGAGCGGGCCGTGCGGCGCGGGCGGGGGCGGGGACGCGGGCGCGGGCGCGGGCGGGTGCTGTGATGGAATTGACGGATGCAGTCACGTGTGAGAGGAGTTAAGTTACCGCCGGCTTTAGACTCGTCTTCTTCGTGCACTTTGTGTTTTTTAAAGTCCATGTGGGAAATGTCTTATAAAAAATGGGGAATGTTACAATGTGGTATATATTACTATACATACTCGTATATAAAGTTACTGGTTAGATAAAAAATTGTACACTGAAATCCGTAACAAGCAGTTTATTTAGTGTAATGTAGATAATGAAAGGCGGATGATTGAACGTCGGGTGGATTGAAATGAAATGTAACGTGCCAGCCGCGGCCGTCTGTCAGGGATAGACGAGTCACTCCCAGTGCATCACGAGTTGGCTGACTGTTACTAGCGCGGTGATACAGGAGCCACGAGCAATGTAGCAACAGTGACGGTTTAGTGTTAAGGATTTCACTTTTCCACTTCGAAGATTGGCTTCAATTTCGCCTTAACGAAGTCACGTGCGTTTTGTAAATATCACTCGCTATAACGGTTTAAAAGTAAATATGCTTTCTGAGGTGTGTAATGTCCGCCGATTCACACTTGTCCCGGGCAATGGAGTACCGATGGCGTCGAAGCCTTCATGTTAGTGTGGAAGGCTGTGCCGCGTCGTCTCGTGTCGTGGTAGAGCGGCGGTAAGTCAACATTCTGTATATTGCCGGTGAAAAAATGTAAAGATGTAAACTATTGTGGAGTGAAGCACGCCCGAGCGCCGGCACGTAGTCCCCCCCTGTCCCCCACCCCTCAGCCCCGCTCCCGATCCCCGCCGCGGGCGCTTTTTGTGTCGTCCACGTCGCCGTGAGGAGTCTGCAGAATGTTGTCCACTGTATACAACTGTCACGTCGTAATCACAAATAATTGAATCACATAGCTCAAGTTCTAATCAATCTTTTAATAATACAGAGAAAGAACAAGTCCGCCTGTTGCGACAGAATTAAATGTAACTGAGTCATCTATTGCAGTATTACAGTTTGACACTCGCTACGACACGATTATCACGATCATTAAAATAAATAAGTATCGTGGCATCTCGTTCCACACAAGCTGAGATTAATTGATCGTAATTACATTCCTTAACCAAGTTTCATTTATTCAATATGAAAGTAAACCACGTTTGCCTTTATTTTTCATTCCTTGTTCTTCTCAAAACTTAGTTAAGTCTATTCCTTCAAGTTTAATATTGAGGTAATAAAATGTGTCCCGCATCCTACATACTTATGCATTTTATTATTCTATTACCATTTAACGATACGTCAGTGTCTCTGTTATCTCTAATGAATATTATGCAGTTTAATTATAGACATTCTTTCTTTACCGATCCTTGTATTTGGTAACTAACAATAAGTGACACCCAACAATACTTCGGTTATCTCTGTCTAGGCGCCGGTGTCGCGCGATGTCGCGGGATGTCGCGCGGTGTTGCGGGAACCGCGCTACCAGTGTAACGTCTCCATTCCCAATATCTCAGTAACAAACTGCGTCCATTAGTGCGGTCACGGCCGCCGCGCTTGACGCCTCGCCGCGCGGAGATACTACTAATAGGCGTGGTCTGTGTAGCATACGCTTAAGGTCGTCGCTCACTTGACATTCCGGCATCCGAACGGCACTTACATCGACGGCGAACGAAATGACGGTGTTGACAGAGTGCCGGGCTGACGAGTGAGCGACTACCTTTATACATTTTATGACCATCTCTCGAATTGTAAACAGTTTTTTTCCTTAAAGTATTCTTTTTCTTTATATTTATAGAACTGATAAATGGTAAGCCGCTTCTACATTAACGATTTCTTGTTACATTTTTGCATGACGTTCTTTACAGCGTTGGATTTAATTTAATGAGTAAAAGGTTTAGGTTTATACAATTACATTTTTATTGAATGTATGAATATAGAAGATGTACGTCACATCTGTTAGGATTGAGATGTCGACACGGGCGCCGCGGGCCGGGGTGGGCGGCAGCAGAGACTAGGCGTCATAGTATAGTAATAGTAACATTAATGATAGAAGGAATTAGAATCATACTGTTTTTTATAAACCTGCCCCACAGGGGTGCGACGAAACTAGTATAATTAGAACAAAGGTTAGATATTGAATCGTAACGTCCTCGTATCTAGGGATATGATGTCGCCCTTCGCTGGGTTGTACCGGATCTTACCGACAGATGTAGTGTCTCGGAGGAACGTCGCAGCGAGCTCTCGGCCTGAGGCCCAACGGAGGTTTTACTGTTTTCCACTTGATCGACTGTTTCTTATCACCGCTAGAGCGAGTGAAGCGAGAGTACCGGGACTCGATATTGAAATATAACTAACGAATGTCCTTTATGAAGTATTCTGATTAATGTTTTGTCGTTGTAAATAGGCGCATAAACTACATATGTAGTTGTACGGGTGGGAGGCCTCGCTGTTTGTGTACGTTCTAGATTACAACACGCATAAACTAATACTCAACCATCTGCGCGTTACATAATAATAACATCGCCGATCTGCCGCGGAATGTGGAGCCGATTTTTTGCGTATTTTTATTAGTGTTACAGTCGCTTGTGTTAATTATTTAATTGAATATAATGGATTGAGATGAATCATAAAGAACAAATTACAATTCTGGCGGCTGTGACGAGGTGCTGCGGCTCGGGGAACATGCAGACTTGCTCTCGGGACGGTCATTAAACGTGGTTCACATATTTTTCAGTAAGTTTTGAGGGCGTTCGGTCAGAGACGAATCCAATTGAGTCGTTACAAGTGACGTTACATACATCTATTGCTGTCTATGGAGTACGGCCGTTTGTGTGACATAAGAAAATGAGTATTTAGATTTATCCGTTCGATTACTTTGATGGCCATGAATAAATCTCAGCATCTCTCCGTTCGCTGGCGCTGGGTCGCTCTGTCACAGACGTAAGCCGTGTAAGCTCGTCAAGATAAGCATCGGCGTCCGGAGACGCGACAGGAAATTAAATTATTTAATTAACTTATAAAGCGATTGTCAAGATTCGATAATTAATTTTCGGTACGAGCCACGGAATGCCGGAGTGTTCTGATGATGGTAAATGACGGATGTTTTCTGAATAGCGAATCATTATGCGTGTTAATACCTGGAACAGAGCCATATGTTAGAGAGTTAATTCTCTCCCGTCAGTACAGTCGTTCGTGCCTCCTCGCCTGCTGAATGGGGACGTGGATTCTATTCTGTATTTTTGTGTATTAGTACAGCTTACATCATTGTGCTTCTATTTGCGTCACAGACATTTTATATCAACAACAGAAACAGGTCAACAGAATCCTCAAGAAACTAACCCTAATGATGTCTTACACAAACCACCAGTCCTATTATCACTTAAAACAACGATTCCAGTTGTTACTGTAATTATGTTATTTTAATACACTTCCCCAAAAAGAACATTGAATTCGTTGCAGAATCAAATTATTTTCATTTTTGTACCTTTCATTCATTACCGGTAAGGATTCATGAATGTAGAACTTTGTATCCCGCAGGGCGCTATAAAAATAATTGGTCAATGGGCACCCGTGGGAACCACGTCATTACTTTAGGGTTTAGAGAACCGTGAAAGGTACCTTTAGATTTGTGTCGATTCGTTTGATATCTCAGATATCGGCCATCATTCTACATTTGTAACACGACTTGAGGTGACTCCAGGACGACTCCAGGCTCGCGAGGTAGCGAGCCTAGAGTATCTCTTCATGTAATTCCGCGTCAAATGCCAGTTCTCGAGCTAATCATGGTGGTCGTTGCCATTTTAACACAGTACTGTTATAAAACGTTGTGTTCACATTCTTATCGTTAAAATTAAATTTTATTAAAAAATACACTTAAAATTAATTAGTTCCCGAGTGTTATTGAATTGTTGACCTTTAGCGATACACATAAAAGTGTAAGCTTCAAGTCGCGATGAGTTTTATGTTTTAATAATTTATGTTAAGCACTTCTCCGGACATAATCTGATCGAATTAATCCGCCATAAATTAACCGATTTAAAGTCGAATTATAATTTGTATTCACTGCTCCGATCGTTGGAATTCTCTCCGATTTACAAATTATTGAGCACATATAAAACATTATAAATCTATAGAGATTTAATTTACTTTCTCACGTTTATACTTAATTTATTGGTTATCAAATTGCTTCCATAATGTTATTCCGTGCCTTAAAACAATGAATAAATAAATGAAATAATGATAAACTTGTCGAGACGCCATTATACCCGTACATTCCGCGGTCGCCTGTCATGCATTATTTAAACACACGCCACTCACGTGTGTGTGGACACGCACACATGGGTGCGCCCACTGCTGGGCCCGGGTCTCTCCCGCTGTGGTAGAAGGCCTGGAACATACTCCACCACGCTGCTCCAGTGCAGATATTTTCGTTTTAATTAATACAATACATTATTTACGACACATGTGATATAGCTATACCTACATATAAGTTTTCATTATTCTGCATCTTCATGGTTTCTAATAACATTAAAATAGTTTAGGACGTAGTATTTTATTTTAATTACTATAATCTCTTTTCCAAGTATCTTGTAAGCAAGACACGGCTACATGGACGGTCGCGCGGGTCTCGAGGACGCGACTTTTGTGGAACATTGGGCCGGGCGGGGCGGCGCGGGGAAGTGCGGGGCGGGGCGGCCGCGCGCTCGGGGCCTCGTAAATTTTTACGACAATTTACGAGTAACGTTTATACGCTGTTAATGACGTTACGTCCGCATTGGTGATGTATTTTTCAGCGTCCGATAGACCACACATTAAAATTTTTATAAGCATGCTAATGCCATGTTTATGGGTTCGTTGTGTTGTGCGCTGTTAACTCCGGCGGGGACAGGTGCGGCTATATTTAGACACGTAACTGAACGTTTCAAAGTCGGTGTTTATGTTTTTACGACGCTTAAGCCGCAGCGGGCCAACTAGGTTAAGCTACGTTATGTGCTGCTTCGAGCTGACACTGTACTGTGTGTAATGTAGCGGCTCCAAGTTGCGTACAGCGCCTGCCTCACCCGAGAACACAACTAAAGTAATACTGATGTTTGTTTGTGAGAATGGTTGTTACTTAAACTTAAGATCAGTGAATTAACGCCGCTTTACCGTTTTATCATTGACATGTTACGGAAATAGAGATTACAGAGCAGGAAATAACAAGATTTTAAACTTCAATTACAACAAATGTTATATAATAATAAACCATTGTTATTTAGGTTTTTGTTTTTATTAACAGTTATTTGGACTTTTAAAAATGTTTTTTTAAAGAAGAAACAAAGAGAAGTCAATATAGAGCGGGCTGTCACGGCGAACGGTGAGTGTAGCGCGCTCTATCAATCTTGGTCCAAATAACGAGCCTTCACGTGCCTCCAACACCCGGCCCCCGCCGCCTGTCGCTCGGGAATTCAATTTAAACGGAATATATTACGTTTGTTTCCTACTTCACTTACATTTTCATCTGTACCGCTGACGCTGCGACGGGTGCCTCCATAGCTGTTTGACGTATACCCTCGTAGTTTTAAATAAAGAAAACTTACTACGCGTTAGTAAATGACTAGTATCGTTATTTCATAGGTCCACGCGATAGGCTCTGCGCTCGTCGTGTCTGCCCGGAGTTTATAAATAGGTTGCAGTTTAAGTTCATACAAGGCATATTAAATCATGTGCCAGCTACGATACGACTCTGTCGCAGTTGCTCTATCACAGTCTCTATGCTCAGTTTTTGACTATGTGTATGATGATAACAATAATTGAGACAATTCCCCACACGCTAAACAAATAAGTCACGATAGTTTAGTATTCTAACCCTTTTTGGGTAAAATTTTTAAAGGTAAAACTACAAGCGGTAATCGAATATTGAAAGAGAGCCTTTACAGCTTCAACGTGCTCTAAATTTGATCAATTTGTCCCCCAATAAATATTAATAAGGAGAACATAGATCTTCATGTTACATAAAAGGAGGTGCAATTATGAGTTGTAGTCGTTCAGTCAGTTTGTACGTTTACGATGTTCCAGATACAGCAAGCGCTAAGGAACCGGCGCGATCACCCGCGACGCGATCGAAGCGATACGACGAGGCTTCAATACATTACATCAATAACGCTCGCATGACGCTAGTTTGATGATCAATAGCCACTTAGGGCGATTACACACGTGCGATTTTTACGAAGATTGTTGCATAAATATGTTGACGACTCTTGTATCAACTACACTTTCTCTTGTACTCGTACAAGCTACAAAATAGTGTTTTTGCTCTTGAATGCTTTTTTCCCCTATCACCTTTGGAATGTTGTAAGAGAGAACGAGACATACAACACCTACTCACAAAATTAGTGTATACAAGGACGAGCCTTAAGTTGGCAGTATTTCAAGTATTTTTTAATTATTTTAAAGAGTAAGTAGAAAAAATCTTTTCTCTATCGGATTACGAAACTCTAAAACTTGAAAATTAAAAATTTTAATGATTTACTGAAAACCGCAAAATTTTCAATTGTTTTTCCAAAAAGTTTAAGTTTATATATATATGTTGCTTTTCTATGTATTAAGTATTTAAAATTGGATTTACAGTGGTATAATTGAGCTCAGCTTTTTTTAAAATCTTCAAACAACATATGACATGTAATTGAACTAACAAGACCAGTAGCTCCCCCTCTGTGTAGGTACTTTACCTAGCTGTAGGTGCTACAATACAGGGTGAATGAATGAATAAATAAAATGAAACGTTATGTCCGTGTGAAGTGTCTTCAGTAAGAGTAATGTAGAGTCAATACTTCTTCTTAGTTATCAGATAAAGTCGGAATGATTTCTCTATGCGTACATTGTAATTAAAGCGTATATAAATAGGTTTCATGATGACTTATCTGTTCGTACGTATGTATGTTCATATGAGTGTGTGCGCTGCATTAATTTATTGTTTGTCTGTGGATAACGACTTTGTACTAGAAACTAGTTTTACACGCGATGGTTCGTACGAGAGGGAATCTGTTTACATGGTACACATTATAATGATTACCATAATATGTAGTTTAGAGAGTTCCCCCACACGGCAACTACATGCTCATTTTACACAGCTGATATACATACATATATATGTATGTAAGTGTACATACACATACATATATAACAGTCCCAGCGGTGGTCTCTGGCAATGCGGCTGGGACATATGGAAGACACTATCTACTCCTAGTACCGGTGCAATACATTTAACACGTTTGTGGCTCCAAATAAAATCTTTTTAAAATAGATATTTTCCACTTGAAACGCGAGTGGGGCGGGATAAAGGCACTTACACACGAAACGCACTTACAGTGACATGTAAAAGGCGTTACCGCGGTCTGCGAGGGTGAAGTTTTGCCAACTCTGAGCTTCTTGAGGGAAGAATCGGGCCGGTTTGGTGTAGTTTTCAGTGAACTTTATCGGTATGTTTTATATATTTAGTTACCTATATCTTATCTATTCCGGTAGCTAAAAACAATTGAGCCATACAGGTGAGGAATAAGCAGCACTGAGCCTGAGATAGGTCGGTTCGACAAAGCCAGTAGGACACGATTGATTATTACCGTTCCTAGTAGCTGCAATTAGATTTCCGACCAGCGGAGTACTATCTGATGAGACGCACTGCTAGAACGGACGAGACTGCGACCAAGAGAATCCCATACAATAAACTTCTATGACCTGATTAGGATTCCGTAATAGAAGCTAGGTCCGACTTCGGCGTCGTTAAGTTTACAGTGAATGTGTCAAGATGTGCATATACCAAATACAGCGATAAAGTGCCATTTAACTAAATTATTGCATTGAAATGTTTGCATTCATACATTTGACACAAAAATTACCTGCGCTATTGCAACTCTGCTTCAGTGAGACTTCCTCGTCGGAACTTTTGCATATAGAATGCCAATTGTTAATAATTATCTTGTTTAATCGATTTTCAAGCTTTCCTACCGTATCAAAAAGATTCCTCCCAATATGAAATTCACCTTATAATATTTCTGTTTTCTTGTATCTATTTGCGTGAACTGAGATCATTATTAACCACTAAAGAACTGACCTGTGCCGAGAGTACAGCTCTCGTCACGCGACCCGGTTCCATAATTATTCCGTTCCGATATTTCGATAGCTCAAATTGGTCACGATCGTTTCCAAATAACGTGGAGCTTTATCGAGGTACTGAGATGAAAGCTATCGTCCATTTGAATTGTAAATCCGTTCGATAAAATATCGATATCGGGAACCGCATCGAGTGCGTGATTCGGGTCCAAATCGACGCCCGCCGTAATACCCCCCTCCCCGCCGCGTCTGTTCCACTACTGACGAACAAGCTACTGCGGGAGATTCAACAGTTACGGTTGTCGACTCTAAATTATCTACTACTTACCTATGTATGGTTCGTTAGAACAAGAGCCACCGAGCCAAACATCCGGAACTTTTAAAATAACTAACATAAAACTTAGCCATGTTTCAGTATGTCGTTAATGCAATAATGAGACAGCTTCTCGTGCGTGTCACTCGGCCCGTCGTCAACGTCAAAGCATCGGATATCGGATGATCGCCGACCGTCAAACAGGTATCCAAGGGTGAGCGTTTAAGCGTCCCCTCGGACCGTTCAGCGCGATGGAGATGTGAGGCGCCCTTAAGGACGTCGATTTAAACTCGGAGGAAACAAGCGGCGATATTGTTAAGCGCGGCAAACAATGCGTTGAATCAGGGCGCCGAGTTCTCGATGATCGACTCGAATCACGCTAAGTCTCATTTCTATAGCTTGTAACTGCTTGTAGAGTACTTGTGATGGCAACAGACCGCTAATGAATGTTAAGGCTACTCTTTAAAATTTGGTCGGTGATATTACGCTATGGACATTGCTGCTGGTCTGATGTGGTCTCAGCCGTTGATGCAGTTTTAGATCAACCGTCTCAATGCAGTATTACGTATTTCTGTAAGCGGTGCGGGTGGCACCGCCGAGTTGCAGGATGACAACCTAGTCAACAAACAAACTATTTATAAGAACAGATCGCTCGTTGTGATCACTCGGTTATCGAAATAGTTTTCAGCTATAGAATTTATGGACGTATAAATGATTTTTCCCATACTATCTAGTGGTGTGCTGTAATATAAGAAACTAGAAGAAAAAGAAGGAAATGTTCCGAAAACAATTCTCGTCTCCCCGCGGCGGCTGGTGGCGGGGTGCGGGGTGCGGAGTACGGGGGGCTGGGGGCGGGGAACAGATTGTATTCAAAGCGAATCTCGCGTCCCGGCGGCGATCGCATCTTAATCCCTAATAGCCGCGGTCTTTATCTGCCGCGCCCAGGGCCGCCGCCGCCGCCACTACCATCTCTTGCCACATACATACAATACTAGCGACTCGCCCCGGCTGCGTTGGGTGCTATTGAAATTTGGGTTGGGTAAACGTTTTGTAGATAATGATGTGTTACTTAGTATACTGTTAATTTTTTGCTTTAATTCAAATGAAGTGCCTCTTTTCTCGGGTTCAGTAAAGTTTAGTATAGCACGAGATGTAAGCCAGGCCGGTGTGGTGGCAGCCCTGCGCCGCGAGTCTGCACGCCGCTCACGTCGCGCGACATCTTGCTCGGGCTGTTTTTGCGCTCGCGGAGCCATTCCGATACTAATAAATAATATTATTGGGCCTCCCGAAAGTTTGGGCCTTGTTTTTATTTGATTTCCCCGAGGGAAACATTCGGTTATTCATTTAAACGTCAACCGCAATAAGTTTTTGATTTCGAAATTTCATTCCTTTCGCCGAACTAACCGCGCTTCGGCAATAAAACATTACGATTAATGAATCCTTAGCTTACGCTGCGTGCGCCGGCCTCCGGACCGTATCAGTATTGTTGAATTTCATTAATTAGCGAATTCTTGCTTCCTTAAATGAGATTTTTGCGTTCTGCGATGTTTAATCACACAATCATTTTACATCAAGTTGTTTTAAATTCCATGTTGTTTTCGGATAAATTTTACAACTTCATTGACCGTTACAACAATCAGTCTACAGTCCTTCTATTCGCGTTCAGAGGTCCACTGCTGTACCTTCTAAATCCATCGGTTCCTGCTGTACATTATTGTGAAATACAAGGTACGTATATTATATTATCAGTTATAAACAAATTAGCAATGGTCAAGCGTTCTAAATGATTTTTAATAATACGTTATACTAATGTAAATAATTCACGCGAGACAATCGTACGTGTGATAAATACGGCCTATGATTCAAGAGTGATTGTACGCAATTAAACTTAATTGTCCTAATATGGATTTAACGATACATAATACGTACACATCCTCCGTCGAATGATTTTAAGATGATTGCGATAAGCGCAAGCTCCGGCACTAAATTATTGCTTCTCTCGAATTATTTAAATACCTTATTACTCAAAGCGTGAACCTTACCATTCGTCGTGACTCACGGACATGTGTACATTGATTTAAAGATCAACCGGAGTGCGGTGATTATAATAAGCAACGGAGATTCTACATAAATAACAGTCCTCTAAAGCACGCGAGATTAGCTCTCGGCTAGTAGAAATGAAATATACCAACAGTTATATCTGTCATGTTGTACTTACACATTTTATGTTTCAAGTTACTTAACAAGATGCAAATGCTAAGTAATATTTGAATCAGGGAGTGATTATTTGCAACTTCGTGTGCATTGCGGGCCTATAAATAAACTGAATTCTGTTTAATTACATGATTGATCATCTCCTTCGATTTCGACTCTGCATTGATACTTACGTCCTCCACCGTCCATGGAGATCCTTCCAAATGTTTCGAAGATTAGTTCGAAAAAACAGACAACAATTTTAGACATTCTTTTTTGTGTTAGAAACGTCCAAATAATGATATAGGTTTAAATCAGACCTGTATTTTTAAATCACACACAGACACTTCGATTGTATTTATAAGTATTGAAATACGCGTGAGTCATCAATAACCTGTCACCGACCGGCGCTGGCTGTCGGAGGTTCATTACCGAGTATGACAACTGGCTAATGTTTAATTTGACGTTCATTTTCTTCTTTATTAGATTTCAATTTTTGCCAAGCTTTACAAAACAATATTAGAAATTATGTTCTTGAAGGTGAAAGATAGTGTGATACGAGTAAAGGGATCGATGTAGAAGTATTGTGGCTCCAGATCGAAACGGATCTGAAATTAGAATGTTACGAACATCAATCGGCGTGTTACGAGCGATAGGAAGAAAGTGTGTTCGGGTCGCGCCGGCTTCAGTCCAACGACGAGTCCCGTTCATATCCATCGCGGTATGGCGATGTGGGTCGGACCGGTCCTTTCAGCGACGCTAATTGACGTTCGACTGATAAACTGCCCGGCGACGAACGGCCCGAAAACACAAGCAAACGATCTTATAAACTACACTCACTCGCGATAGCGTTAACGTTCAATTCGCAATAGAACGGTTCGCGCAGAATTCACTTAGGCATTCGACTCCGTGCACCATAAAGAAAGCTATGCAAACCTAAAATAAAAAGTTACGCGACATTGATCTGTTGTGGGCACGGAATAAAACTCATTTTATTGAGTGATCGCTCCGCCCTTGTCACGTTTTATATCATTCGAAACCGGAACCCGTTATGGTGATGCAAGGGGTTACACAGGGCACTATTGTAGGACCGTTTTATATGTTGATTTGTGTTGATCAAGGTTGAGATTGAATTGTGATGGGCGTGGCGCTTGTGTCGTTCTGTCGTCGGCGCGGGTGTGCAACAAGCCGGAATGCCCGGTGCGAGAACCTGTCCGCTAAGAAAAGCACTTCGGGTCGACTTTGTAAAATGTACGTCTCATGCTCTTACTACTATCAGAGAAATTTGATATCTTGTCTGGAGCGAAGGTTAGGAAAAGTAATACATCATACATCATTTTTAGATAGGTATCTCCATATTGTTTTTCTTTTAAGTTTTTTTTTCTGAAATGTTATGATTTAAGTAGCAATTAGTCTTAACGTAACCTAGAGATGCTTTTGCAGCGTAGCTGCTGCCATGAAATTTCAAATTGAATTTTATTACCCTTTAAAACATAACACATAACTAACAGAACATGTTCCGCCACTATAAAACTTTAAACTCATTAGTTACTATCAAAGTAAAACAGCTTTAAATGGGTAATTTGCCAAGTGTGTAAGGTTGCCGCCAATTAGGAACAAGAAATGTCGATTTATGCACACGTAAGTGTTGACAGAATTACAATTATTTCATATTTATCAAGCAGAAATTATTTACGAGGAAAGTGGTGATACTTTATGACGTCTAGCAATAACGTTCATATTGCACACGACGATTAGAAAATGCTCATTGTATTCCTTTTTGAAAGTACATGAAATTTATTACAATCATTAGCAGAAAAATCCGTGTTGTGTCCGTTAAAAATAATTAAGAAGTTGAATACAACATCGCCTATAGAAATGTAAGGAGTCAGTTTTGAAAAATACCAAAACATATAGATCTCTGTATATACATATTTATATCATTAACACTCAATAATTTCAAGACTAATTGTTTTTGGTATCAAGTAGTTTTGTAGGGTGAGGACATAGTAATTACAACCACTAAATTCGACCTAACGACATTAATATAAAAGGCGGAAGATATTCAAACCTATAGTATAGGTAATTTCACATGATGGTGTTCTAAGATCTTGCGACTGTTGTTACATTTTAATCCTCAAAGCAGCTGTCGCGTGTATACGTATAGTGTACAATCACTTAGACAGATAGTGAGATAAATTGATCACTTACAGACTTAGACAGTTAGTCTCTGTTCGGCTTACTTTATGTAGAAACTCTAACAATTTAACAAATATACCGTTGTATTATTATATTTCGTGTTCCAAAACGTTCAAAATATGCAAAGGGACAAGTGTATACCAAAACAAGGACCAAATTAATAAAATTAATTTCCCAAAACCCGCTGGATAAGAGCGATAGAGTCGGCGAGCCGGACGAGTGTCCCTTGTGTCCACTTTATTCCATTACTAATTTTCTGGACATAAACCGATGAACTCAACTCTTAGCACCCAATTGAAAGCCAGCCTAGTCAGTAGTGATGTGCGAATAATGTAAGGATCAATTTCCCGTGGAGCGGTGACGTGACTTAGGTCGGTTGGTGCTGAGGGTTGGGTTAAGGCGTATCTAGATGGGTCGCGAAGTGTTTTTTTAATCCGTAATGGGCGGGCGGCGCCGATAACGGCCGCGATGATGAACGGCGCCCGGGCAGTATTTGGGCCAGCGAGTCGCCAGCATGGAGCACGCTTCCGTTTACTTTGGAAATTACCAGAGAGCTTTCTAAATTCGGGCGTGTCTCGAGGTCTTAAATGGCACTAACTGTACTGTTAATACAAAAGATAATTTATACGTATCAATATAATTAATAAATAGGACATCCCATACCTGTACAAGGCCGTTGCCTCGCTAAACCTTTCTCCACCAGCTCTGCCCTTAGCTGTGATGATATGATATCGTTAGATTGTATCCTCTGTCACCGCTTCTTACCTCACTTAATCTTTTATTTATCAGCTGTATTTTGCCTGTCATGGAACCATCATTGTTATCAATCGACATCGCTCCACCACTGCACACAGTAAACCTCTCCTAAAGCTATTCATTAATAGTATATAATTAACCTTTTATTTTTACGTTACATGCATACCGTTTTTACAAAAACCAACCAAAACAATGTTGTGCACCGTGAGGCGAGTGATGTCCTCCACAACATGTAGCGGCCTGGCCGCTGGCCGGTAGCTCGTAATTAATGGCACCGGAGCACGAGACCGCAGCATCGAACCCGCGACCACCGCTGCGTGTTTTATCGTCCCGCCGCACCTCCACCTCCACCTGCACTCGCGCCGATCAATTGGAAACTATTACCACGAAACTGCACGGATCTATTTCCGGAATGCAAATCTTTACAAATAAATTCCGTTTACTTCGATCATATCGACTATTTATTACTTCCATTTCTAAGTGCAACAGGCGGCGGACTCAGTTCACTGCAGGTAGATTAGGAAATGTTGTGCAATTGTCTGATTCCACGAAGATGAAGTCGCGTGTAACGATCAGTAATGTGTAACACAGTTTGAATTTGAATCGGTTTTTGTGCGGTGATTATGGAGCACGATAACACTTTATCCCGTTCATAGTGAACAAAGACATGGAGCTGTCTAAAATTGATGTTTGTTTAAGTGAAACAATGTCAGGCGGCCGTCCGCAGACAATAGGCCCGCGCCGCGCGCCGCCCGCCGGGGCTGGGGGCACGGAGACATGATGTTTGTACAACAGTGAGCCGTAAAACGCTTTTCATTTCTATGAGCGGCCGCTCCTGCACTCTGCGCTAGTTCATTTGATAACTAATTGGCTATAATGAACGTTAATCACTCACACTTTTGATAACTGGGATCCTTCGTATTTTTGAAGAATTTTAAAATTTACCTGTATTAAAGATAATAATTATATCCGAGATATAATCATATCCATATAGTGCAGGGTAGTTAGGTACGTTCACGATATATTTGCGATAATAAAACATCAAACTTCTCATTAAACTTAACATAATTTGAATGATTTATTAACCACTAAAAGCCAAGTGTTTAAGTCCCGAAAGAATATACACTGATTTATAATTAAATATAAAGAAATGACTTCGTCATCTAAATATACACCTTTAGCACATCATCAAATATAATCACATTATAATCACGGAGAATAATGACACTAGACCAGCGCATGTCAAACTTTACGTCACCGGCAGCTTGTATCGCGCTAATTCGTAATTTTTATTAATAAAAAGTCTTAAATGTATTTAACTCGATTTGTCTTCATTAGTTTATATTGGAGACAAACAACCACCAATAATATAATGCGGGGAAGTTATTAGTTAGAGCGCGGAGACTACGAGTACTAATGAGGCTCTCGTTATACGCACTTGGCTGACACCGACTCGCTCCATCGCACTGTCGCACGTCAGTCGCGTGGCAGGTCCCGACGTTAACATTCGTTGAAAATGAGAAATGCTTTCCTATTGCACTTCTTAACGCGGTACTTTATCTGTTCTGAGCGCATTAATATTGTAATTGCTTCAAATTAATCTTGGCTTAGTTGGAATCAAAATGTTTATTATAACGTATGTGCCGCTCGCTCGTGGCGCCGCCGCCATTGCGGTATACAGAATCTACAAAAAATAAACTGGAGCGGGGTCGGGCGCGGGCTCGATGGGAGATCGCTAGACCGCTAGTGGTAATTGTCACGTACGTTACAAGTGACCTACGAAATATTCCAATCCTACTAATATTATAAATGCGAAAGTTTGTGAGTATGTATGAATGTTTGTTACTCTTTCACGCAAATACTACTGAACCAATTACGATGAAATTTGATATGTAGATAGCTGAAGACCCAGAATAACACATAGGCTACTTTTTATCCCGGAGTTCCCGAGGGATCGGGATTTACACGGGAATA
>DWGJ01001129.1:0-22005 GCA_018246895.1 Aspitha aspitha aspitha
GTGCCTTTTTGTTTTTTCGCTGTATTGTTTGTAATTTTTTGAATGGCAATAAATAATCATTATTATTATTATTATTAAGGATTGCTATAAAATCAATTTAGATATCGTATACCATCTGTTTGTGTCCTCGTCGATAGAGCTATCTAGATATTCGTCAACATTGTAACGTCAACTAGTAATTTCATATGGAACAAACACACGGCAAAGCTCACAATGCTTCCAGCGAAACAAACAAACAAACAAACTTTCCTCAGTTTACTCTACACTGGAGGAAGAAATGTAAACCAAACGTTAATGAAAGAAAGAAAAAAACATAATAGTCATGACAATGTTCCCATAGAAATTTTAAAATATGGTTAATTTAGTACAGGTTACTTAAACCACAAATTAAAATGTAGATTTAAAATATTGGCCACTTGAAAAGCACAAATGTATGATGAATTCGAATAAAGTGACCACGAAACAAGATAAGGTAAAACTAAATGTATATTAAAGTATGTACTAGAAGTATTAGCAGATGAACAAATATATTACCATCGTAATGAGATATAAGTTAGGATTATCTATGAAGTGATTACAAACGTTATTTGTACGATAGCCAACATTGTTAACACATGGCGTAACGATAATACTTATCAATATAAACGTCAGTTATCGAATGACGAGTTACTGTTACAATCTGATCATTGCATTGCACATGACAGGGCGTCTGTGCGTAAACGAGATATAGCAGTGATTGCGAAATGAAGCAAATGTTTAGTTAACCGTTTACCCCAATGTAAGAGTAGAGAATTTTCATATGTAAACATAATAACAAGAATGAAATTAAACACACATTTTGTACTTCATACATTAATGGAATTGGACCTTTAAATGGAGTGAATATACGAACCTTTTCAAGCGTCATACGCTGCAGTATAGCAGTGGATGAAAATTCTATTTCTGTATTAGATTTTACGATACGTTTCAGTGATGCTGCATTGCATGCATTTCGGCTAATAAAATTAACGGTAACATTTTGCTGCGGTTTAGAATAAAGAGCCGTTGTTTTAGATGCAGAATCTATTATGTTATCGTAAGCAAAGAAGATATCAAACAGTATTTCAACAGTACATACTTGTTGTATAACGGGATTGTACATCGTTTCAATAAATCTCAAGATTAATAGAATAAAGTACAAGTTGAAATGCAAACATTTCGAAAATGTATATATGTAGAAGTTATTTATGACAATTGTGTCTCTATAATAAGTCTTCATTTCAAACAAATGCATGATAAAGTAATGATAATTATAAAAATGACTTTCAAATGTAAGCAGATCAGCGTTTCATACATCATTTAGAAACAAAACATCTAAAGTTACTACACTATCGAGGTACAAAATAACATGTAATAAATACGTATGAACAGATACTGCATAGACTGTAGGGAATGCGACGAAACAGGCGGAAACAGAATGAACAAAACAACGATCATTATAAAATATTGTTCCCACAAGATCGCCATATCATCAACGTTGAAAAAAGCTTCCAAGATATCGGATTTACTATTCAAATAAAACTATCTGCAGGATTATGCAAAAAGTTTAAAGATAAGTCAAACAAGAGTTCCGCTTGAAGCATTTTCACATAGTGAGACAAGAGAGTAAACAAAAGGGTTATCTGCAATGTATTTATGATAAACCAAACAATTTCTGTCAAAGGCTTAATAGTCTCGATTTATTGTAAATTCGATATAAGGTATTTGAAGCGAAACAGTTTCATGTCAAATCCGGTCGAAAGAGCGTAAGCAATAAAAAAAGGACCGTCAAAAAACATACCTAGATATAACGAAAAACATGTTTATTAAATTCATAAATATTTAAAACTCATACATAACACCGATACAAACGGGTATCGAATTCATAAATCAATTATAAATTAGTGGCATAACCTTCACAATATCGACGTGAAAGCCCTCAGGCTCACAATATGAATACATGATAGAGTCACCAAAAAGACATGGATTATACAAAAAAATTACAGTGATTACTGTGCTGTCGGTTGAGCTCTGGAACCCAACGTAACATTAAACTTGTGTGTGATTAAACGTCAGATTAGACTATTGTTCGAAACTGAAACATGGATCCGAAATTTAACGAAGCTATTAAATCATTGAGAAAATGTTATTCCGCTTACATGAGATTGAATATAAAAATATATAATTGGCAATAAACTAACTGTAAATATAATTGTATAAGATCATAAAAGTAATGTTCATACAATTTCCGCTACACAGTCATGAGTACACATACAATGTGGCTCAACAAAATAATTGGCTAACAACAATTGAGAATTAAGTATTGCGGCACTTCTATGGATTAATTGAAAACGACTGAATTAATGAACGTAGCGATTCACCGTCAAGTGAACCACTGTGTGCGATCATATCTACACGTAGACAACTCTCTTAATAGCTTTACAATTCTATTGTATCCGTCACTACACAATTAACAAAAAGTAAAAATGAAATCTGTTATATTTGGAAACGAGTATTTTTAAACACAGTTGGAAAAACCACTCGAGCCAACCAACCCAGTAAGAGACGTGATTGTTAACCGTTTCGTAATGGGGACGTTAATGGGCCCGTTTCAGGGGATTTCGGCGGTAGCGCTGAAATTATTTTAATTGAATTTCGAACACAATTCACCAATCAAACGGTCCCCTGGCGTGCCACAAGCCAATTTTAGGATTTCAATTATCGGATAGCTCGATATCATCCGAAAATGGCCGCGAATTAGTGTGCAATACAATCAGACGGACCTCGCTGTCAAATGGCAGCCAGCCAGCGTGACGTGTTAATTACGAGGCAGCTGCGCTTAAACTTACTCAACGTATGTTCGTTATGCATAACCGATGAATGAATTATGAATCATCCAGATAATAAACATTTCAACATTGCACTATTGGATTCTTCATTAATAAATTATACTTATGCGACGGTTGATTCCATTCACTATAGGAAATAAAAAGCAATTATTAGCTATTTTAATTGTAATAAATGACGCATTATATATTTCAAATATTTCTATTTACGATCGGTTGGCACTAAACTTCACAAAACGCTGAATTACCAATATAATTGTTTCAATAAAACAAATTCATTTATGCTTCGCGACGCAAATTATATAAACGACGTAAAAGCCCATGAAAACTGATCCAATATAAGTAACAAACAGAGCATGACATTAGCAAATAGCATTATATACATAGATCCCTGAGAAACTCCAAACACGTACAAGCGGCATAGTGCTCCAGTCTTATTGCACAAGTTTTAAGGATAATGATGTCATTTGTCGCCATCTTAAAGTGATTGTGTTAAATTAACTGGAAAACCTTAAATTGTTTCTATCCGAGACACAACTCATTAACGTATATTATAGCGCAAACTAACCGAACTTGAATTTGATAAAAATGAGGCAAGCGAATAAGTGTCATAATTATTTTTCAAACTGCACAAAAAGTAAATGTTAAAACAGAAACTAAATGATAAAAGCATGCGAAGATAGTAAGTAACCATCAGATTCACGGTAGGGAAACAACAATAACAGACAGTGTTCGTTGGAAGCAGCCGACTATCATTCAAATCGATACATTTTTTCCGGCGTCCTTCGAGTGAATCGATCCGTGTCTATTACAATGATAGACAAACGACTCGACTTATCGATACATGTCATCTCATTTATTAAACACGGCTTTGTAATACAATTACCATGGAAAATAACAAACGTCTGATAACCATAATTATAAATAACAGGGATTCAACCCCTAACGGTTCGGATTTAATTTGACATAAAAAAAGCTAAAAATCAAGTACATTTTCAGTCAATTATGTAATGAGGCACTTGTGATTTATAGACCACGATATCCAATTACAAGGGACACTTTAAAACAAGAAACTTTTGTGCACCAATGTTAAAATGAATCGAATCGTATCTATTACAATAATAGAAAAATAAAACAATGGTGCGGCGTTACAGGCGAGTCCTGAATCGTGGACGACACGGGGATTGAATGTCAATTGTGGGGGCACCTAGGGGAATCGCACCGTAAAATAAACTTTTGCGCCGGTCACGATGGGATTCTCGCAAAGAATATAAAATAATCGATTATATTAGTGTATCGATTATTTAGTGTAATAGTTTTTATTTTAAGTATTAAGTCCTTTTGTTTTTAAGATACTTTTTAGTTTAATAGTTTTTTTGTTTGTTTGTATTATCTGTGTAAGAAACAATGGGGCTGACATGTACCTAGTGTACGCAAACCCCAAAATAAATATAGATAAAAAAAAATCGATTATATTTACAAGCTTAAACGCCTCGGGACAACAAATATTTGACTATCATGCCTCTAAAGCCCGCCTGTGAGGACGTTAGTTCTGCTTTTATTCATAACTCGTCTAAAATCGGCGGCACGTCGATGTACTCCTAACACAATAAATTTGTACGTCAGTTGTAAGTTCCATTAAAATGTACATTTATCGATTCACCGATCCGCGTTCTTAAGTGTTTGAGCGATGCAAGCTTCAGTCTCGCATTCACCGTTCTTGCTAAAAGCAATCCATCATTGACGTTAATACCATACCATGAAAAGACCGTGGCGTAATGTGACGTTAGATGTAAAAAGTGCTTTTTCTTCTTACAACATTACCGCTTTCTATCACATACTTGTTACACGCCGATAGAACAAGGTATTGCATGTAAACATATCGGAACATGGTAAGATACAAATTTTAGCTATTGATAAAGTAGTGTTTGGAGTTCTTTACCGCACGCCCTTTTCTTGAACGGTAACTATAACAATGACTTTAACTAGGGATATATACATACCATATACCTTATAATTATTGTTTTTTTATAACATAGCATGTAATTACATTTTTGGAGTCAAAAAATGTTCTACAATCTATAGAGTTATTTTCGGTCAAATAAATCGATAACAGTTACATAATAGACGGAACATTAACACATGGTAGACTTATTTGAAACTTCATTTGTCTCGTTTGTTCGATATTTCTAAACACATCAATATACATATTCAAGACAAATAATAATAATATCCACGTGTAACTAACACGTTAGTTCCACCTGCATGCCCAGACATCATCTATCATTATTGACAGGCGCTCTTTTGTCGACGTAATTAATACCCGGTGTTGACGAAACTTCACGTGCTCGCTTACGAAGCGACACATTTCATAAAATTACATTTCATAAAGATATTTGTTTGATGATGTAGTGTTACTTTATCAGAAACTTCCTTACAGAGTGTAGCTTTATTAGAAACTGTTGAATGGAATTGAGATCGATTTCGCTCGGTTAGTTAGTTATGTGGAAAGTTTGCAGCCGGCCGCGACTTAACGCTAATAGCTATTTGGTGTCGCGCGAGCGTGGGAGCACTCGGATGAACGCAGCGGTAAACAACACGAGATCCAGTGCCGCAGCTGCATATTGATGAGTCGTCATTGATCGCACTCGCATTGTGTCCCGACAAAGGGCATTACTGCGTAACCCCGCTTGAGCAACGGCCGCTGTGATCTGAATATTGGGTCTTCATTAGTCCTCCAGCTGGACGATATGACAATGTTTCCTAACACTCCGTCTTGATTAGCTCCGATCTTTGGCACGATCAGTTTCGAACTTTTAGTAAATCGAAATCTATATTTGGAATAGCTAGCTACCTTATTTCCGTTCGAGTGACTAAATTCCGTAACTGTTTATAGTTTCAATAGTCGTTATTAGGATACTTTAAGCCATAGTGTTGTAAATGTTACCCAAACACCCCTATACTTAATACAGCTATATTTTGTGAAAGAAAAAATAAATTGTATGAGAATCGTCTTCAACTTAGACCAAGAATGGAACTCTTTGTGAGATTAGCATAGCATTAGTGTTCCGCATATTGTCACTTAATCACCTCACGAGGTCGGATGAGAACATAGATTTCGCACATTGTGTTCTTATATGACTTTCTTAAAATCAAATTAGTTTCGAATAAAAATAATTTTCATTCCGGTTCCGACCAAAAATATTTTCCAAGATCTAACTTTTTAAATTTACTCTGTATTTATATTACTATGTTAAGAGGGTCTTATATTGAAAGGAAGAATTTTCATTTCGAGACTTTCTTAGAAAATATTAGGGGAGAGCACAAATTTTATTTTAATAACTTATTTAACTACTTTTGGACACTTTGTGAATTTAACATCGGATACTCAGCTTATCATTTTCCATCAGTTTTCATTAAGCATAATAACATCTACTTTTCCGCTTAAACGAGAAAGATAACCAAGAAGTAATGAATGAAACGGTGATCTGACGCTTCGGCCTTTCTGAATTTAATATACCTTTTAAATCGATGGTTTTAATATCCGTTGTCACTGCACTAAAAGTGATTTGAAAATATTCGTCCATTAAATATACTTAGATACTGTAGAAAAGGTTGAGCGGTATTTCTTCTACTAGCAAGCTGGATCAAATTTGTGGAATATTCCGCTAGCAGCTTTCTTCCGATTCAGTATTACGCACTTCTACTACGAAAAACTACTAACAGGAACTAATCTCTTATTGTAATGACTCTCCAGTCGCGGCAGCTCGTTGTCCACGTGGCACCATTGGCCAGATGGCATTGAATCTGTTTCTAATTACCACTCACAGATCCGGTGCACGCAGCAAATGAACTGCAGTAGCGGTTAACCGAAATAGCTTCTATTATTTATGGTTCGCGTAGTTTAAATTGATAACTTTGTTGCATATAATTTGGACTACGTCCAGCTTATGGAAAACCACTTTTTCCAATATACTAGGTATCGGATGATCTAGTACCCAGTATATATTAACTATGACCGTTTAATAATTGATCGCTAGGATTCTATTTTAGGCATTGTTTGAAATTCATATTAATAAGTTTCATTGACTGGAAATGCTTGGCAAATGCAGTTCTTACATACCTCGTCGAATTAATGGACCCAATAGCTCAGAGCGTTAGATTAATTACTCGTATTTCTTATTATGAGGAAGGTATTTTTGCTGGCGTTACATATTCACCATTGTTATATCTAAAAATGTTCTTAAAACAAAAGTCGGGCGATGTCGTTGCCCTCTCACATTGGACTTCGACAAAAGGGGTTATTAACCTTGTGGGGCGCTTCCGGTACATTACCGATCTTCACATAAAAAAAACACTCGTTTCCGTTATTTCTGTACAATCGAAACGGTAGCAGTAACATTTGGCCGAATAAATTGCAAATGAATGGACCACTCGGTCGTTGGGGCGATGTGGAATCGAATTAAAAGAAATAATGTCGTTAGCACTCGCTTAGTCCGGAATTACGTTGCGAACGTTTTATTTTCAATAAACAGCTTATGTCTCGTAAGAGTCAGTAAATGAAGGCCATTTTTCAGTAGACTATAGCTCTGACTAGAACATGTATCTCCCGTGGATAGTTCGGTTTCTTCCACAATCATTATGCGGTATCCACTAATGTTCATAATCTAAAATTAACGAAGTCCGCTCTGTTTGAACTCGGTTCATTTGAAATTCAGATGTTACCTCGAGTTGTCGCCAGATGGAGCTGCCATAATTGACACCCGCGGCAGTATACTTTTGTATTTCATTCAAGAGTATACTTATAATGTCTACACAAATT
This sequence comes from Aspitha aspitha aspitha, assembly GCA_018246895.1. Taxonomy (NCBI): domain Eukaryota; kingdom Metazoa; phylum Arthropoda; class Insecta; order Lepidoptera; family Hesperiidae; genus Aspitha; species Aspitha aspitha. The sequence continues at coordinate 7,687 of DWGJ01001129.1, forward strand.
CGATATTTGAAATTTACATTTAAATTGCTATAGATCACTTTTATCATCTCAATTTTCCATTGACAAATAGCAAATGTATTTAGAGGTCACACAGCGACTAGTAATAATATGAAAGATTGCACTGATTTATAAAATATGTAGGCGGTTGTAGATTTAGGGTTTTCTCGTGGCAGCACGATCAATAAGTCTTACCCAGAATGAAGGCTAGCCACGAGCGGGTTATTATATAACTTGAGGTCACATGCACCTCACTCTGCCGCGTTATTCGTCACGAAGCAAATAGTTCGACAGCAATGTTTGCACAAAGACACTGAATGTGCAGCACCGAGCCGTAACCTTTTCCGTAGAAACTCGGTACGCTTAAATTAATCTACTTCCATGCATCAATTCATCACGTTCAGACTAAGCTAAAAACATTCATCAACTAGACAGCGTGTTTCCCTATTTCTAAAGGAATAAATAACGCTGCCAAATTACTTTTAGCACACGACTCGTTCGAGTGTACGACAATAATTACTTTTGAGATGAAACTTGTTATCTTAACTCATCGCACCGCATCGTATAACATACAATCATGTCACTAATAGAGTATTCGAGTATAGGTCCCTCGATCGTCGTGGAACATCACAATCGGACTAACTTCAGTATAAAATCACTATTCGACCTTCACTTTGGAAGTAATCCATCGGAAGCCGGAATCGATAGATGTGCTTACAAACAGACGAAGCTCGTATCGTATTGCGATAAATAATTCATCAGAAGCTACGCGGGCGAAGTGTAACTTCAAGGGCGTTTGGCGCAGATCCCTTCAAAAGCTCATAATGCGATTTAAAGTCGTAGCGCGTAAAGTGGAACAAACTAGCCGAGATGTAGCCGCGAAGTAATTTGTGAACACCACGTTGTCATGCATACCGAATCCTCGGATCCCCGTCGTATTATTTATTCGTCATTATGCATTCACGCGAGCTAGACAGCTCCCTACAGTTAGTTATTTCTTCAACATTGTTTATACATACAATTATGTCCCGCAGTGCTCGAAATTCAACCTTAATTCATTGTGTCTCGGTTTGAACAAATGATTTTGATATTGCTAAAATAAGGTTTGATATTGCTAAAGTTGGGCTAACCAATATTTAACAAGTTTACAATTCGTTTTTAGACATCTTGGATTAGTCATTGATAATAACCACGTAAAAAACGCTTGTTTTATTTAATGTAATCCTAAGAGCTATGACATCATATAAATTTTTACTTTCTGTACTCTTTCTCCACGTAAACCGTAACTATACCAAAACTTACAGTACATTGCGCGCGCAGTATGCTTATAAAATGTTCACATCGCGTACTAATATGTCAATATTTATTGCAGGTATGGCGACCGGCTAAAACGAGAACACGAAAATGTACAAACTGACAATGTGCAAAGAGAACAATTGTACAAGTGCGGACAAAACGAAAGTGACCTTTAAATTGAAGAGAATGTGCGCGTAAAGTTCGACCACGACGTCGAACTATTCGGAGTGGGGGTCGCTGGCGACCGCGGCCAGCGATGGTATGGACGTTGTACTGGGGAATGAGAGTGACCGGGGATGGAACGCGACGGAGGAAAGGGAGAACCAGGATCTCTACAACTACTGGGCCTGGAGCATCATTGACGGAGCGCTGATGCTGCTGATAGTGAGCGGCAACACGCTGACGATCCTCGCGGTGACCATGAGCAGGCGGCTGTCTTCGCTGGTCTCCAATCAGTTCGTGCTCAACCTCGCCATATCCGACCTGATGGTGGGACTGACGCTCCCCTACCATCTGGTCTTCTACCTCGACGATGACTTCGGCAAGATCAAGTGGTCTTGCCTGATGCGGTTTATTTTAATAATACTCGCGTGCCTGGCATCCATTTACAACATCATCGCTATAGCTGTAGACAGGTAAGAATGTCGTGCGCTCGCGTTAGCCACCCTCGGGTCGTAACTCAGAAGTATCGGCATACAGTACCACTGTACTAAAAATAGAGTGCCATAAGCATTTGCCACGAAACATGAAATCTGATAAATATAACCATTTAAGTATATCGTGGAATTTTGAAAATTATTCCAACAAAAATCGTATTACATTCTTTTCCATTTATTATTAATATGTTTCTTTTATTCCTTTCTTATATTTTCAGATACATTGCGATAGTGCATCCTTTGCACTACAGCCGGTACATGACCAAAGTGATAACACGTCTGCTGATGAGCGCAACGTGGTCAGTGGCGCTGTGCATCAGCTGCATTCCGATGTTCTGGAACGATTGGCACGATGGAGTCTCATGCGAAATGAACATGGTCAGTGATTTGCTATCAAATTTCCACATCGATCACACATCAAACCCACCCTGTGCAAAATGCATTGCCAAATATGAAACTCGGTATGGGCAATCAATATGTAAACAAGATTACCGATATTTAAGTTGTGATAAGTGCTGATAGAACATATCTGAACGCTATATCGGAACAATGTATTGTTCTACATTAATGAAATCGGAATTTCTTATAAGCATTCGATATGTAAACCTCGGTAGCCGAATTATACATTTCAATGATAAACTTTTTTTGATAAAGCAGATTTAGCAATCGACGCGTGATAAAAACCGTAGACCAGCAATAAATAAACAACTTGAATATGTAATGGGATGATTAACATAAAACCCAAATTCCCACAGACACCGTGAAAGTTTGCGAAATGATTGAAAAGTTTGTTGGACGTAATATTTCAGGTGGTGCCTAAATCGTACACGACGAGTATCCTGGCGCCGATGTTCTCGTTGATATGGATGGTGATGTTCATCCTGTACTGGAGGATATGGCGCGAGGCGACGTGCCACGCGCGGCGCATGAGGGCCAACACCTGCTGCCCGACAGGAGCCAACGATTGGAAGAGCATCCAGGTGAGCTTTTAATAAAAGGAATTCAAAATCGATCTATGGACTTTCATATTAAGTTAGAGTAGAAAACAATTAAAGGTCACGTTTGATCATAACGATTCCAAATTTAATATAATTATTAAGTAAACACATCTTGCTATAGACACGGTACGAAATATACCTTTTTCTATTTCTAAAGATTTTTATCTAGAAGTAATCTCTCTCAGAACAGTATTTGAACATTAAGTTTTATCAAAAGACGTTTAATAAAAAAATTGGTATTAATTTAGCTATCAATATATGCTTTCGTGCAACCCCGTTAGGGACCTGGCGTGATGGTACACTAATAATAATGTTTAAATTTCAGGTGGTGCTGCTCGTGTTGGGTTCATTTTCGATATGCTGGATGCCTTTCGTTGTGGTAGCGTGCGCTCAGACGCTTCCCATCGTCCCTCTGCACAACCCCATAGCGTATCGGCTGACGTCGTCGCTCGCAATGTCCAACTCCGGCATCAATCCGCTGATCTACGCTTGGAAGAACGCCGGCTTCCGAGCGGCGTTCGCTAAACTGCTGCGCTGCAAGCGACCGGACACGTCTGAGTACAGGGGCTCCCCGGCTCCGGAGAGGAAGCGAGGGTCGGTCGCGCTGCGAGAGGGATCCATCACGCGCTCCACCGCGCCCGGCGGGCTGTCGAGCCTGGGCGGGCGGCCGGCGCGGCTGCTGTACGTGGAACGCGAGACGGACACGTCCAGATGCCGGATAATAGAGAATGCAGGGTATATAGACAATGACAGGGGCGATAGCAATCCTTCGTACGCACCGGACGGACCGACCCCGGTGCACAGGACGACCGGTCGGCCCCCAGACGTAGTGTAGTGTTAAATGAAATAGACGTTCTGTGGGAAACGTGAAACGCTTCTAGAGTTTAGAGTTGTTAGTGAGTGTAGGCATCCCCTTCGCATTTCGGGACCTACCGTTCAAATCTACGCTCAAGTTTTTAAAAGCTTTATTGTTGTATTTTTATTGAGAGATTCTAATGAGTTCCCTGCCATAAAGAAATTTTAATATAAAAAAATGTTCTCTATAGAGTAAATTGAAATGTTAAAATAAATATTAATATAATAAAAATATTCAATATAATATTAAAATATGAAACGATTAATTCGAGTTTTATTACACTCACTTATTAAGTGAAGTTAATACTATTATTACATAGTAGTATTGGTAGTGTTATAAATGGATGATATTTCGTGATAGAAAATATCCACGTTACAAAATTTAAGCTGCATGTAACTTAAAATCACCTATCGAGATTATAATGTATGTTACGATAGTATTAAACACATTAAAGTTAAGTATTTATGTAAATCTATATTATGTAGAATAGGATATCATAAGGACAGAAAATTTAATTTTAGATATCAATGAGCAAAGTAACGCCATCTATCTATACACGTGTGAACAAAGTGGATTTCCACAGCGGGACTCGGTGCAGCAGCGGAATATTTAAAAAGAAATGTAGATGGCGCCACCGTCAACTGCAAATATCGGCGCACGGAAAACAAAACCAACCGAAACCTCATAACTATTATACACAGTACAAAATCAAAATGAAACAATTACAATCGACCTATACATTACTGGAATAAATTTATTTACATAGTAGTATATGAATGACATATTTAATTAAATAAAATGTATTCACAAACAGGCGATGTGTACTTTTTATTTGATATTTTATAAGTTTCAGCGGAAAAACTCAATTGTTATTATTTTTCATCTATTATCAGAAATGTCATTATGAGCATCAATGAGCATAAATTTATTAGTTAAAAATGCTGTGTGATTTTAGGAAAGAGCCAACAAGTTAGTCATTTATTTTAGTGCTAAGTATTGTAACGATAAATAAAAAAATATTTATTCAAATATAAGCTTAATGTATAACGCATATAAGCCAGCAATAGAGCTATTTAAGAAAAACTATTATATTATAAGCTACCTTTAACTTTCTTGGGCATGATAACAACTTGAATAAATAGATAAACATCTCTTCATCTGATTTTCTTCAGAGGATAGTTTGGTTGGACTATACTAATTATCCTGTTATGTTTAAATGTCTATAATTGTGCAAATAAGTTTTTGTCTTTGTAACATCCAAATACTTCAGAATATTTCTTATTCAAAACTGACATTACTTTTACTATATCTATATCTACATGAATCCTAAATGTTTGCCCGTTTCATGCAGAACCCCAATCTAAATAACAGTAGTATGAATAATTTGATATAATAAATCTATTAAAATAAATATTGCCAGTTTTGTACTTATGTAAGTAGGTATACATATTTAAAGGCAGAACTGCATAAATGAATAGATTCTACTAAACATTGCTTACATATGAAATAAGATATATTAGAAGTTACTGTTTTTAATTAAATGATATTTAACTAATTTGATGTATCAAAAGACCAATTAAATGTCAATAAAAAAAATTAAAAAATACTTAATCCTATGGCCAATACCTTCAACCGTTTGTTGGTCCGCTGTAGTAGGGAACGGGTCCTATCCTCAAAGTATGAAGGTAATCAACTCCTACATTGATCCTGCCTACATCTGACTTCACACACCTTTGAGAGCATTAGATAGAACATTTGACAGTGTACAGGAGGCGTCTCATAGCTCGTTGATATTGTAGGCTATTTAATGTAATGTAACAACCTTACTACACCACATTTAATGTGCAAATAAATGAATTTGAATTTGAATTTAATCTGAACCTATCACTTCGGAAAACCAGAGAGTCGAACCTCAGATCTCTGCAGTGGGCAGCAGTAACGATGCAGTTTAAAAGCAATACAGTAACAATCAAATAACTCACCTCAACTCCCGTAACGCCGAGTGCGGTCACCAAGTTCGGAGTCATTCTGAACGGCACCTTCTCCGGCACGCGGAGAGTCTTGCCCTTCTCGAAGCACACGTTATAGTCTATATGCACTACCTCGCCAGATGTCAGGTCTACCAGAACATTGTCCAAGTGTCTATCGCCCAAACCGATTATGTAACCTATCGCACTCATCACCGCAACCGAATAACTGTACCGACGAGTCATGTTCCACCATTGCTCCGGCGACACGCTGCTACACCATAACTCTCTCCACAGCAAGTCGCGCGGAGTCTCGGCCGTCAACTCTTCCAACACTTGCTTCAATATAGACACCGGCCATTCCTTCCGATTCTCGGTGGATATACCCGCCTCTTTTAACAAAGGAGTCAGCTTGTTGTAGAACAGTTCTGAGGGTCGCGGAATACTGACGGGTTTATTAGATTTCGAAGATATAAAAGCGGCTTCCCGATTTTGCCATCGTTTGTACAATGCAAATAAGGGGGTTACGTTGTCTACCCAGCTGATCAGACCGGAGCGGGGTCCTAAAGGTATAACAGAATAATGACGTGCCCTATAGGTTTGATTGTCATTGTGTTCTGAATCCCGGGCAAGCATGGTGTTTGTTATGGACAACAATTGCATTATTCTTTCGTCTAAATGCAAGTCTTCCAAGCCCTTGAATAAATACGTATACACCTTTCCATCTGATCCGTAGAATACCAACTTCTTTGGTCTCGTCTTTGTTGGCAATATAGCAACATTATTTTCTACAGATCTAATTGTAATTCTTACGGTTCTTTGATTTGTATGCAAACCTGGCATTGTTATTACAGTGTCTTTCATATCAGCTAGTATGGGACTTATATCTGACATTTTTAATATATATGATGTTCGTTTATTTACTTTTTGTTGAAGTTTTATCTGTAGCTGTTTTAGTGGTGCCCAGGATTCCTGTGGCTTTTCGGGATTTGCTGGATTCTTCAATTTATCTATAACATCAACGATCAAACCTTGGAACTTATGCTGAAAAGCAGTTTCATGTGGCGTCTCCGGCTTAGCCGATGTTATCTGATGAAGTTGCTCTAGTACAAATACTACTGGATCAAATATTATTCGGTGCTTCTCTTTAATTAATTTTTCTTTATCTTCTGTCGACAAATTAGCATTATTTTTAACTTTGACAATTTCAGCTTCCAGTTGCATAAGTCGTTTACTAAATTCAGAATGGTGTTGAACTAGTGTGCCGAGACATAATTCGTCCCACAGTAAGTTAATTCTTTGTAGCTCTTTAACTAACAACTTCACTTGCAAAATGGTCTTTGGAGCTTGCTTTGCAAGCGTTTCTACCATGTCCAGGAAACAGGAGTTTAATTCGTTATTAACAATTTTATCACTTGCAGCATCTTCTAAATCCAGATTGTTTTCATCAATATCTGCATCATCATTAGAGAGAAAAGATCTTGCTACGCCAAGCTCCGTCAAGCTGTTCTCCTCATTTTCTACTGCTCCAACTACAGCTGGGAATGTGATAAGATGTGGCGTGTCTTCTGCTAATCTACATAACAAATCAGAGACACATTTTCTAACATATGTTTCAGGATGATTAAGCCTGGAAAACAATTGCGGGATGATGACTTTCCAAGGTTGTGTAGGAGTATTGGCTAACCCAGATTCAAGAACAGTTTGCAGTTCCATAGCATGTTTAACTATAAGACGAAGAAGCCTTAGAGTTGCATTTACAACTGCATTCTCACCGCTATGATTGATGTAATCCGAGGCGCAAATAAGCTGTAGAAACTTGAAGTAAGCATCAGCTGAAAGTTCAAAATATGAAAACACTCGCTTCTGAGCCTGCCGCCAAATATCCACCAACAGGGCGAGATGCTCTGGATAAGCATTATTTAAGGATGCTACTGTACGTAGTTGATTTTCTATCATTTCAGATGTATTTATTTCATTCCAATCTATATCCTCATCATCGCATGTTGCTTTTGTTTTGGAAAGTATTTCACATACTGCTTCAAAATCCTGCGGAGAACATCCAATCATTACACTTTCAATTTGCAACTTATCATTCTCGGTGAGTTGTTCCCTTGTTTTGGAGCTAAACTCAACCATTTTTCTACCCCATCTAAAACACCAGGCTGCAAAGTTCGCCCATGCTTTGGCAAGTCCAGGACACTGGTTAACTCCGAACTGAAGCAATTTTCCAACTGCTGAATCTGACAACGGAATTACATTTTCAGATATGTTATTATCCACTAAACCTATTTCCGGTAATGCAGAAATAAGTTTGGTCAGTGGTGAATCATTATCTAGAACAATCTCATTTTCATTTTGAACCCATTTAGATAGAGTCAGCAACATTCTTGTGCCTCTTTCGCGTAACTCGTAACTTTGTTCTCCCATAGCCAACCTCTGTGAAAACCCAAGCGAAATACTTGCACATAAGTTTATAGCATGTATTTTTGAATCTTCTTTTGCATATGTAACCTTACATAGTTCTGCTAAGGCTGTTGCATTGTTCAAAGTCCAAATATCTAAATCATAAGTATTAGAAGACATAAGAAGAACATTACTTAGTTCATCCAAATTATTGATATTTGATAAGCACATTTGAAAGGCAGAATTGTTTTTGAACAGCTTTAGTAGTTCTTGTTTAGCCATAATTATATTGGAATTTTTTCTTGCGCTCTTTATAACATCTAATCGTAAACACTCGGTAAAGAATAAATTTTCTTCTGTCATGTTCAGTTTCGTAAAATATTGATTCCACCATAACAAACGGCTTAGATTTTTGATGTCAGTGCCATATTTGTTTTCCTTTACTGCTGTCGGTTTGAATGGATTCAATATAAGTTTGCCATTCTTAACAATGTTTTTCAATCCTTGATTGGCTAACTGCAGTACCGCTATATCTTTTAAATAATGAACAGTATTTGTTCTAGCAAGCTCCTCTGCACTTGAGTTCAATAATGTTTCACAGTCACATAATATAGAATTGTATTTATCATCGTAATCATTGTAATACAAGTTCAGCGCTGCACATACCATGGTTGATTCAACTTTATTCAACAACCCTTGACAAGAACATGTATTTTTAGATATTTCATGTGAGTCTATATTCAAAACATCCCAATTTCCCAACAGTTCTGAAAAATCTATATTATCATCATAAAGTTTCAGTCCACTAAATGAATCCCATTGTGAGGGTTGTTTCCACTCTAAATCATTGTCTTTCCACTCTTGCATGTTCTCCCAGTTTTGTATGTGTTTATAGCTTTCCATTATTTGCTCGTGTAGAAATTTCTGTACCCTTAATATATCTCTTGAAATAGTTACCTTCTCATTATTAGTGTCATTTGCACTAGTTTTATTTAATTTTTTGTAATAGTCTATAGCTATCTCATGGCGAGAGTTGGCTTGCTCAGCAGCTCCCTTAAGCCAATAAAATTTAACATTAAATGTTTGCTTGATCCACACATACAGTCCATGTAATACCTCTGGTTCTTGAAGTTTTATTAATGCCTTAGCCACACTTATAGTGATGGCCTCAATATCAATGTTGGTTTTTGAGTTTGCTGCATTTTGTAGTATCAAAGAAGCATGATATACAGCTGCACCTAAATGTCCAGAATATAAACTATCTGCTAATGCTGCAGGTCTTACTCTCATGAGCCATTCTTCGCATGTGGTACGATTTGTACGGTAGAAACCTTTAATAAGCTTTGTTGCCCCTAAAGGCAGTGCAATCGCAGTGCCTTCTCGTGCATTATAAGTGTATTTTTCTAAAAACATCATGAACTCAATCAGCCACCGTGATCTTCTTTGTTCCCCAATTATAACATCCAACAGTTTTTGTTTCTCGGTAGCAGTATATTTGGTTTCTAGGGATGTAGTTTCTCTTGCTATCTCTTTCAAAGCACCTTCTATTTTCATGAATGTATCTTGAGGTTTTCCCAGGGGAGTTTTCAGTTTTTGAACAATACACGCATGCGCCAGTTCCGACAGTGCCCAGGTGATACAGTGTGATGAAAAATTCATAGCACAGTAGCGGAAGAATAATAAGTGATCTTCATTTTCAGGAGTTTGCAACGGCCAAGAGGACAAAAATGCATCTAACACAAGACCTCTGTCATTAGTAGATAACTGAAGCAAGCTATTTGCAATAGTTTTAAAATGATGCTCTGATAATGTTGCTAGCGATCCTCTCATAAAATATTCTTTTATTGCACTAAGCTTTGTGTCTGTATTAAGGGATGTCAAACTTGCTTTTTGACATGTGAATGCTTTGATTATTTGTTTGTCTAGTTCTTGTTGAACAATATCCCATGGCAATTCAAATAAAACTTCTTTACATATCTTTGCCAAAAACCAATTGTGGTTATCAATGTTTAATATGCATAAAACAGTAATTGTTTTTAAGACCACAACATTCCATGTCATCGATTTATTTTTTAATAACAGCTGGCAATTTTTTATTACTATGATGACTACTTCACTGTCAAAACAATAGCCAACCGATAGCATATTAGTTACTAGAACAAGAAAAACTTTGGACATACCGACTATTGGCAAATATTTGTCGAGTTGGTAAAATATGTCAGATATCCAATTTAAAACAAGCAGTAATGTTTCTCTGGATGCTTGATCACCTAATACAATGCTCAATGTATTCAATATAACTCCAAGATGTCCAGAGGTAGGACTTGTGCTGGAGACTTCTCCTAAGCTCAGGTTAGACAGTCCAAACAGATCTGTAGCTCTTGATTGAGAATTTGTCACTAAGTCACTTGAGGCAATAAAGTGATTATTATTTTTACAATGTGAATATAGCAAAAACAGGATAGCATATTGTAAAGCTGGTCTTTCCTTCATCATGGTTTCATTGTGTGGACACATTTTAATGGCCAAGAGTTCCAATATACTGGGTTTCAAAGCCCACATCCCGATTATAGAGTTGCTGGCATTAGCAAGTTCTGACAGACACTGAAGATAAAATATTATGTTTTTTTCTGCATTTACAGGATCAACGTCTTCGGTATATTCCGATGGTATTATTTGTATGTCTGGTATCATGACAGCACATGAATTTTGCATATCAGTCAGAACAAACTTATATGTTTCTTGTAAGAGTGGAATATTTTTCAAATTGAGCAAGTTACTGTAGATGGACATAATACTGTTTAAGATTTGATGGCTCTCTGAATGTCTCAAAGGTCGCAAAAGAGAATCTGGTCCAATAGTTTGATTTATGAAATCAAGTGGAAGATTTGATGCTATTTCTTTCACTGTGTTAGAAATAAGGCTTATGATGCTTAAGCAAAGGCTTTCGTCAATTTGTAAGTAACTTGTCATTTCCATAGATATCAATGTAAACAATGAGGCTGAGCAAGAAGAAGATTTACCTTGCAAATACTTCAAAAGTAACACAATACATTCATTACCCGCTAGCAAGAGTTCCGAGTCTGCGTCTAGTTGCAGTGTCTCTATTAACACTTGTAAGATCTTCGTCAAGGCTTCAGTCAGGAAAGACCATGACACAGTCTGAGACACTGTTGGGCTTAATAAGTTTCCCAAACTTTTTACAACAATGTTAAAAACATTCAGAAATGATGCAATCTTTTGTAAACAGTCTTCATGAGTATTTGATTCTGCTCCCTTATCTTTTTTCCCAGAGTTCAAATCATTAGAGTAGGAAACCATATCTTCAATGAACTGATTTAACAAGTTTACAGAGAAACCTACATCGGCTTGCCAGTGCCGGCTCAATTTAAATAGAGATTGAAGTGCAAATTCTTTTATCTTTTTTGGTTGAGCATTATCTACATGCCAGCCGACCAAAATATCTACAGTATCCACAAAATGGTTTGCAAAATGCTCAGGGTATGAATTTGACATTACTATCATTGCATTAATAGCAGCAGTAAATACATCGGCCGAATCGGTGCCTTCTATTATAGACTGAAGTCGTTCCAAGGTTAGTTCAGCAAATTCTGATAAGTTTGGATTTTGTAGGTCAAGCTGAAATGTCTCTAAAAAGGATAGAGTTAGCAGATGCTTAATAGAAGAGTTTTGGGCACTGTATGTTGATGCAATCCACTCAAGATGTTTACGATATTCGTGACCCATAACATAACCAATTCTACCCAACACCACAGCTGCACTTTCTTTTGTCTCTGGTCCGGGTGCATCATATAAGACATCCAGTAGAGATTCCACCAATATGTCGTATGATCTGCGTATATATCGTGTATTTTCTGGCAACATCACTGCTTCCTGCAATTTGCTGCATATGACCAAGGATTTTTCAACGTCAACCTCTGCGCAAAGCCGTCGTAACAGCTTCGATATGCGCGGATCTTCAGGAAGGTTAACTACCAAATCAGATCGCTCGTAAAATTTGTTGTTGCCTCCATGCGACCAGGCGTCGCTGTTAGTCTGTGCTAGCGATTCGTGATATTTGTAGGAATTTTCATCTCGGTCTCCCCGTGGCGGGAAACCGCCACGACCTCTACTGCCCCTTCCACTGCCTCTAGATGGGCGAAACTCTGTAATACGGCCACGAGGCCGAAATCCCCCGTCTCTGTTCGGACCACCAAACGAAGAGGACGCATCGTACGAACTAACATAACCTCTGACCTTATCATCCGCTGTGTTTTCGTGAACAATTTCGTCTCTATCGGGAGCCTCGGAAATTTCCGTCTCCCTTGAGTTTCTAACTTTATGATGTGCAGTAGTCGATATCATCACTAGAATTTATACAGAATACGTTAATAAAACCACACATGGCCGCGAAATTTCGATAGAAAACGAACAAAACTATAGGCAGAAAAACGTTCGCAGCCCAAGTTCTTACGCCAACAGAGACAAATAAGAAAGTGTCATAGATAACGTTATGGCCACTGTCATTGTTGAAAACAATTTTCCATTTCAGAACAAAAATAATTATACTTTTATTAATTTACGAAAGATAAACACACGAAATAGCATTAATAACTTTTTTCAGGTACTAGTTTAGTTTTAAACGTTCAGGACCAATTTCATATGAAATATCACCATATTTCATCTACTTAAATTTTTGAACGAATGTTTTTTTCAAATCAAAAACATTATAAGTTCTGTGGTGAAAGTTATATTTGTCATCTGTTCTGTCTTTTTTTTAATAACCTTTACCGGTCTTGAAAATTTACCTTTCGACTCGACATAATTTTATGGTATGTTGCATAAAACTTACGCAAATGTCCGATAATATTAATTGAGATTATACAGAAACTAAACATACTACACTAAAAATAATTCATAATTCGCCGACATTGATGCATTGTGTTCCTTATAGATGCTTATAAGAATAAATAAACGTAATACAAAAAAGCATATTTCACTGCACTGGCATCACTAAAACACCAAAGAAATTGTCATTCTGACAGTGTCCAAATATTCTATTTCTATACCATGTCGGTATAAAACGTGCAAGTTTATGAAGACTAGATTCATGTGTTTTTAAATAATTTTTAATTCTCCTGTAATAATTATTGATATTTATAAGGTTATAAAAATGAAAACAAGCAAACGAATACATGACTTCAAAGGTAAAAAATACCATTGATAATATTGCAATATATTAAATTGATTATATATAAATTTTTCATTAATTATATTCATTATTTTAGCTTTGGAACTTAGGTTGGAGGAGCACTCAGTTTCGCCTCATTTTATATATATCAAAGAGCACATAGTGAGAGACTATACAAAAGATAAACCATCAGGGAGAACATTATTTATTGTAAACATACCTCCTTACGCTGATGAAAAGGGTATCGTCAACGCATTTAGCGAAGCAGGATCTGTGGAGTCTGTTCAGTTCTACAGCAAACCGGGCGCCGGAGAGATTAAGAGACAAGGATTCATGGAAGAAATATGTAAACCCATATTCAGAGTGTGTTACGTAGTTTTTAAAAAAGTATCAGAATTAGACAAGGCTTTAAGTTTAACGAAACTGCGTCCACTGAACTTCAATGGGCATGAAATAAAATTTGGTATTCAAAAATGGATTCAGGAATATAACAACTCCATTTTAATGCCCAAAGTCTTAAAAGAAAGAGTGGAAGCATTTATGAAAGATCATGATGCGAAAATGAAACTAAAGGAAAAGAAAGAGAAGCAGTCGGAACAAGAAAACGATGAGGGCTGGATAACCGTCACTAAGAGGGGTAAGGTGCAGAGTTTTGCCAGGACGGAGAAAGTAGAAAATAAAATAATGGCTAAAGAAGAGAAAAATAAAAAGAGGAAGGAATTGAAGAACTTCTACACTTTCCAAATAAGAGAGTCCAAGATGAAACACATTGTTGCTTTGCGACAAAAGTTTGAAGAGGACAAGAGGAAGATAGCACAAATAAAGCAAAGCCGTAGATTTAAGCCATTCTAATAAAACACTAGTTTGACATTTAATATAATTTTATTACTAGCTTATGTATGTACATTGTATCAACAATACTTTTTACATACATACATACATACATATCTTC
>DWGJ01001130.1:0-21994 GCA_018246895.1 Aspitha aspitha aspitha
TATATAGCCTATAGTCTTCCTCGATAAATGGACTATTCAACATACTCGTAAAAATAATTTTTCAATTCGAACCAGTAGTTCCTGAGATTAGCGCGTTCAACCAAACAAACAGAAAAAAAAATTCATTCGCTTTATAATATTAGTGTAGATATAGATTCGATAGTAGACTTTTACTGAGGTTCGTACTTTTTTACTATAGGTAATGTGGGAATGAATGTATTCTTTAATACGTTTTCATTGTAGAAATGTGTATAGTAACGCAACCGTAATACCCAAAAGGAAGCTGATACAGTTCGACAACAGACGTTCAGTTGGGATGTGGTCTAAAATAGTTGTTAATATTACAAGAAAACGTAATACTAATAAATTAGGGAACAGAAACAAATGATTTTTTGTGTTGTTTAATATTTATACATTTCTATTTTTGTATCTCGTTATGCTCATGTTTCATTCTTCGAAAAATATTAGCAGAGTGATTTATCTATGAGTGTTAGCTGCTGTAGACTTGTTTTTTTATATCAATAGTATGTAGCATTACGTAATAATAAACTTTGTGATTTTGTTATATTTAACTCGTAACGTTTTTGTTACAATATCTAGCTATTTGGATACGGCGATTACGTCAAAGAAATGGGTTAAATGGACTGAGGCAATAAAAGTAGCCCTCGCCGTGAACTCGAATTGAGTGCGAATCCCCGACCCCGACGAAGGCCATCGCTCCACACAACACAAGAATAATACTATAGCAAACAAACTCTCTGCAGACATTGTTGATTGAATATGTATTTCACTTTCGTTTATATTTGGTTAAACGACTGTGCATGCTTGTGTTCTGTTTTTTCTAGTCCCCATTTTGCTTTCTGTGATCCGTGCACGCAATACGATGTCACGGTGGATTATAAATCAATGAATCTGATTCATCATTATCTGTAAATGATGTTTCGATTGGAAACTCAATTATGCCAAACTGAAACATTGTATACTAATCAATTTTTTAAAATGTTTCAATGTGATCGGAATTAATAGAATAAATGAAGAGGATTTATAAGAAATTCGTAATTGCATCGTATCGAAATGTAAGGTTAAGACACAAAGTCGTATTGTGGGTACATAAAGAGATAATTCGGAGCATTCGTCGTAGTAATAATCCCTTTGTATCGCTCTGAATAGTAATGATAAGAGTGGTCATTGAACGTGCGCTCATGAACTTGGTTCAGCCTCAAGACCGATTTATATCGTGCCTGTATTGTGTTATTTAACTTGTGCATTGTAAGTAATTTTATACAAATACCTGATAAAAAATTCTCTATAAATTAAAAGTAATATTGATCAGACAAGTAAAGAAGTCGACATGGGGACTTTCTGTAAAATGTTACTGCAAATAAAAAAATACTTTTTCAGTGATTTGATTTATAGATGTCACGTTTCATGCGAGTCTTTTTTGATCATGTCGTTAATTTTATGCGTTAAATTCTTTTACTCTAATAGTTTTAGTATTCCCTTTGATAAGTTTCGATTGTCTGCTTTTTGTAATGGAAAAGTCAATAATATTTTGTATGTATGCCTTCATTGGAAACACTATATTTAGTGCAGTGAAGCATGCCGCCCATGTTGATCGGGCCGTAGATATGCTTCCTATTCGGAAGAGCCGGTTACAACAGAAGGTGCTTGTAAAGTTGATAGACATAAAAAGAATAGGGAAGTAATTGCTCTTCTTGTGATAACACATGCATGAACACCAAGTTAGTAATGTTTGTTCACACGTGGATGTGAATGTGTTATTGTATTTAGCTCATCCTATCTGTCTTATTAATATCTTGCAATTATGTACTGGAGGTCGCGAGTCATTCATCCGAATCTTTCTTTGTTCTGAACCGTCCCGGAAATGTTACGGAATTAAGACGTCTTCCTTCTGTTTTGTTTACGCGTAGGTACAATGCTTTTGGACAGCCACCAAGCAGCATTTTAGACTTTCCAGAACAACCGAATAATTTAACATAATGATTTAATGTACCCTTTGAATACAAAACGCGAATCATTCGCTGTACTAAAAGCATTTTTAAATACGCAAGTGATTTTTTCAAATCGTTATTAATACATACGTATGAAAGGCTTTTCCGCTATTTGCTAGATTACAAATATATTTTTTAATCATATCTTCGAGGTATTTGTTTAAAATCAAATGCTTTTACGACCGGTGGTTATTTGACCCCTTGTTGTCTTCCTAAGTACAAGCCTTTTTGATTTGACATACTAGTGTTATAAAGTTTATAACTAAGCGATATCTATAGCTTAACAAATATAATTTTAGGTAGGTATTTCGTGTTTTCCATTATTTAATAAACACATATTTATATACATAATGTTGATATCCTTATAGGTACCTGCAGGATTTCAATAATATTTAGTCAACGGGTTTTCACGTAAATCCAATTATGACTTGTACAAGTACCTATGTACACTTAATGCTTATTTCCGTTATTTAGCAACGTATAATTATTTTATAAACGTATACAGCTAATTGAGGTTTATATAATTAAATTCTGAGACGCAAGTTAGTAAATGTTTACTTGAAATGGAATAAGAACGTATCTATTACTAGTTTACAATATTTTTATAATCAATTTTTATAAGAGTAAGTAAACCAATAGCATAAATCTGAGGTAGGTAGGTTAGGAGCACAAACGTTGGCCTGATCTTCATAGTTCAATAAAACTTCCTTCCAGTTTCCGTGAACTTGCACGGCCGCTACGAAAAATTTATACACAGTGTAAAAATAGATGTTAATACAAGAAGTAAAGAACATTATTTTGTAGAAAAGATCCGCAGATTTATTCTTATAAAAAATTATCAATCGAAGGATACTAAAGTCCATAATTTATCTGCTGGGTATATAATTTAATTTCGAGCTTTGTTGCCTATAAGAGGATAAATTTAATTAAAATCTAACACCTGTTATACCTAAACGAATGAGCGTAAGGAGTTATATTAACATAGTGGTCAGATATCAATTAAATTAATTCACAAATTTTTTGATACAGTCTAAAGTTCTTATTACCTACGTGACTCAGTAGTGTTCCCAGCAATGCGAATAAGCATAACTCCGTAATTATGTTATTTTATAGTTATACTTACTCGTATAATACTCTTATAATATAATAGGAAATACATTACACTACATACCCTATGGATTTCATCGGATCGAATTGCTGCTTTGACTAAAGAAAAGAAGTAAATAAAATGTATTACAATTTGACTCCTTGACTAGTCAACTCCGGCGAGCACAGTTTTTATTAGATGGAGCGTGGCTTATAACCGGAGTCATTAAATTTTTACTGCTGGACCTAGATTTGCCGCCGGGGCTATTCATGTTCCCTTTTTATGTATAAAGCTAACGCGATATTTGTTCATTTGTTCATTAAAATAACAATAACCTTCTAGAGTTTGTCATTCCCAGCATATTGTTGTCTAGTCCTTTTTACCAAGTACAATCATTAGTTTAATTAAAAATATTTTGTCATTTTATTGGTTTTAATATTCTCGTATTTAAATGTATTAGGTTTTCCTTATGTTATCTTTCTACTAGAAGTCACTTCGTACTTTAAATTTTATTATTGTTCCTAGTTAGTTTTTCCTTACGGAATCAGTCAGAATGTAATGTTTTGTTATAATACGTATGTTTCTGCAAATAACATACTATGTCGTGCACACACTTACTTAGGTAAGGAAGAATGATAAAATGCATCCGAATTATCGCGAAGTTTACTACGAGTGCGTTAAAAAGATATCCAGAAAATTCAAGTCACTTCTAGTACCGATAAGTAGGTAACACACGTCCATTTCATATCTTACAAATACATTTGCCCATCAAAGATAAGTAATAGTATTATATAAGATATGTACTTCAAATTTTACGAGCGTGTGTTTATTTCTAAATATATTTTCACCGGAACAGACATTCAAACTAGCACATACATATAGGGCGAAGTTTATTCAGGACGCTGAGATAGAAAACTGTATTGGAAATTACATTGGGGCCGCTAAACACCGATACATGTCTCTGTGATTTTATATTCGGATAGAAATGCGATATAAATAAATTATATATAGTTGCCTACTTAAAATTAAATTAATACACACTTTATAAGCATTACCTTTTATCATGTCTGTGGCTGTTTAATGTTAATGAACTATTAACATTAGCCAATGTACCAACCTAAGGAAACGAATATACCTAAGTGTTATCACTAGTCATTAATTAGACACTAATTGGTAGAGTAGAACGTAATAAAACCTTATTCTACTGTTAGCTAAATATGTAGTTGAAGTGTGGAGCGTAAAACGCTATAAATATTTTATAATCACATTGTTCAGAACAGCTTATATGCCTACATTATAACAATATATTTACAATTTTAAAATAACCTTAAACAATAAGGAATCAAAGTTAATGTTAACTTATTGCCGTCTTAGATGTGGTTAGTGACAGAATTGTTAGAATACTTGCCAATTTTATTATAATGTTCTTCATATTTGATGGTAATCGTATACTAATATGTATTATAAAGACTTATTGTTTGCGAGTTTTGTAGGAGGTAATGTTCCAAACTACTGATCCGATTTTAAAAATTATGTCACTAGGAGAATGCTACATACCATAAAACAATTAGGTACTGTCTATTAATGTTATGCGTTTATCAATTGCAACAGACAATTATTGTCTATTGATTATCCGCATAATAAATTCATATTTATTACGATGCCTTTACAATATAGGTACTAAACTAAAAATTTACCTCACTTCTATTTTTTTAATAATTAATCTTTATAGATAATTCACTCGGCAGTGATTTTACTCTCGGGTTTCCTCACTTTTCATGTCATTACTAGTAACTAATAAACAAATAAATATAAATGGAACTATAATATACGTCTATGTATTAAAACATTGCGTTTAACAAGTCGGCACGCTGTTAAAATATACTATGAAATGTATAAAAAACATATTTACTTAAAAATTCCCTTGAATATTCATTATACTTGTACATAAGTATAGATTAGGCTGAGATAGCCGCAGAACCAGTTTATGTAATTTATGCATAGTTATTACGCATTTTTTTTAAATTTTCAATTCTACAGAATATCTTCTCGTCTATCAATGTGAGTCTAAGGGTATCACTTTGAAATTATTTAAGGAAACATTTTAGTATACAATGTATTTCAATACAATTCTACATGTATGTATTTCATTATACTTCGGTATTTGTCATAAAATAATTAATTCCCTCTCGAATCAGTCTTATTGTTATTTAGGACATAGGATGTGTGGTTCAGATACTATTGAAAGGGGAATTTATTGATGTTCATAATTCATTAAAATCATTAATAGAGCCCCTTCTAACTTAGTAAAGGTCAAAGTTTGAGTTGCCCGGTTGTCTAGAAACTAAACTTTATTACGTAAACCCACTTACACCGCCTTTGGGTGTCGTAAAATTTATCAATTTTGTCAACTTTATTGAGAAATTCATGTGCGGCCATGTTTACGGAGATGTGTAAGAGTCGTAAATTTATTTATGAAACGGTTTGCGATAATGTCGCCAGATCTTTGATTGATGAATCGCATTGAACTGTCCACATCGTTCGAATGTACTAAAACTGCATAAAATCATTAAATATACAACATACTTAAATAAAAGATAAAGAATTTCTTTAATTGTACTTAAGGAAACTAAAAGTGCTACTCCGAAATGAAAGCTTAATGGTTAAAGTAAGTAACATTGGTAAAATATTTTCGATCACTTGTTTACTACGGACTGTAAATATTATTTAATCTATTCCCGCCATGTATCCTACCCAAACCAGAGTAGGTATTGTTACGTTGCATAAATGCAACCTAACTGTAATCAAGACAATCTCGATATGAAAGAAATATCGTTATTTTGGTATCTTAACTTTGCTGAAGTTTAAATATATCTAAAATTATAGAATTAAAAATCCAATATCTAATCAAGTTTATAATAATAGTATGTACGTACATTTTTATATCTATCGATAAATAATAAAAGCGTTTATGGGAGGTTTTCAACTACTTCGCATCAAACTATAAGGTAACAGTTGCAAGACAGTATATTATTCATAGGAGAAAGGAAACATTGTCAATGCTTAACGAGAAAGGTTGTACTTTACGTAAATAGTGCAATTAATATCCCCACGCTCTAAACATAATAATTCATTAGAAGCGCTCGACAAAACGTCTGCGATTGTTGCGGCTGGTGGCAGTAAATAAATCCAACCGCCTACGATCTTTCAAAAGTTACCATAGACAAGGTCCGGAGTGCATTTTGTTTCACCATTTCCACCAGACAGTCAAGGACAGATTTATGCGTTCCTCTATCGTCCTACGCAATCCTAGTTTGTAACAAGTTTAATCCTCCGAGATGATTACACTATCTACTTAATCAAACCGTGCAGTGTTTTGTTTTTTATTGATATTACATTATACAGTACAGAAACACGAACCTTATCTTATCTGTAGAGTTGTCATCACAAATCAAATAGGTCTCCCACGTCACCCGGTCACATTACGCAATCACAAAAGCTGTGTATCCATGCATTAAAAATATATATACCAAAAATAAATTAAATATTAACGTATAAAAATTATTTTCATTTTTTTGTTTACGCGCTATAATAGCTGGAACTATGTATAGTAAGACTATACATAGTTCCAGCTATTATGTATAATATATATATGTAACGGACGTATAATAATAATTTATTGAAATTATCATGGGAATTAAGGCCGATTCTTGATTTAGTGATTGTCTTCTCGTTGAATCTCTTCAATCAATCAATGGATTAACCCGTCAAATCTAAAGCGAGTCTATTGTATAAAATTGCCTAAGTGGCCTCGCTGCTTGCTTGCCCAATTTGATACCAGCAATTACAAATTGGATAGCTATCAATTTGATTTTCAGCCAAAATAGATTGAGCTATAAAATTTACTTTCCGATCTAGCGTCTTTTAACAAAAATTAGTTTTCAAACTAGCGTCTATCTCTAAAAAATTGTTTTAAAGATTAATTTCCAAAGTAGTAGCTTTCTTAATAAAAGATTACTTAAAAACTTACATTCCGAACTAATTAAGTCGAGGGACAAGAAAATTTGTGTAGATGTAGGTTTTAAATTATGGCAACAATAACATTACACATATATGATCGCCTAGTATACATTATCTTGATTCTTAGCACATTTTCTAGGCAATTCCAAAAAGACTGAACATTCATAGTTTATAATTTACAAAGCTGTAAATGAAATGGGATTTCTAATTTTATAGGCCCATTTTAGATCATTAAATGCGCCAAAACTCGTAAACGCAAGAACGCTCTACAATTCGATCATTACGAGCTTCACTTTAACAGTCTGGTGACCTAATATTCATATTTTGTATGCAATCCAAATATTATCTATCCAGATGCAACGCAAACTAAAGAGCTCAATAAATAATTTGGGAATCGAATCCACGATTTCCTTTTTAACAGTTAGTCTGTCCCAGATCAAGAACGACGAAGAACCCAGAAAATATTATACTATGCAATATAAACAAATACAATATATATATATATATACAATATATATATATATATATATATATATATATCGATACATAACAATATCAATAAAATATATTTATAACACGCATTATACGCGGAATGTACATATTTGCTTGCTTATTATACACCAATTTCGACTGGCGCATATACTCGTAATTTGATGATCTTTTAAATTCACCCTCTATTATATGTAAAGTCAAAGATTAAATATTTCTTTATCTGAGTTGAAAACCAGTTAGTCGAATATTAATTGTGCACATTTACATCTGTTTTGTCTCAAGTGTCACAAATCGATTTCTGTCGCTTGATTAACTTTTATAAACATACCTACAGAATTAAGCATGTATGTAACCAGAGTATGTATGTATGTATATCAAACTAGTGGTTGACGTATTCAGCTGTATTTTATAAAAAAATCATGTGAAATTTTCCTGCCCATGTCTGGATAATAAAACATTGTGCGTCATAAACATTCGCCAAGGCTACCCTTTCTTCTTTTAGCGAACATTTACAATGAAGGAAGTGTTGAATAGCATAGAATGCTTTATGAAAAAAACATTTCATGAGTTGTATTGACGGGAACTCCACTAGTTGACCTTTGTAAAAGTGCACGTGCGACGTAAAACAAGTGACACGAGTGTTGTAGTTGTATATTGACTTGTGAGGTGCATCGCAGTATGTATATTACAATTTATATTCATTTTATTTACTTATTTGTTACGGCACTGAGCCAGAAGTTGTGGGTACTACTGGTCAGCAGATTTTTTTATACGTAAAACAGTGTAATCTATTAATTCTAAATTAGATTAGATGTACCTACATAATATCTCATCAACGACTTCGAAATGTTAGAAAAGTTAACATTAAAATCGTAGTCTTAGATTAAAACAATAGTCTCTCATTAGCACTGTACGCCTCTAGGTTTCTAGGTCATATTGGTCAAAAATTAGTACTGAACGGATTTGTATGAAATATGGTCCTACATAGATTGTCTAAAAGCTTAGTTATCACATAAGATATTTTTAATCCTAATATTCCCTTGGGTCGCAGGTAATGCCACGGGACCCAGCTGGTCTCTAATATCATTCAAAATTATTCAGTATTAACATTATGAGTAATCATTAAAATTAAATTTCATAGTTCGAGGTCGTCACTGTTTAAATTGCATTATTGTGAACCTTTAAAATTGAGAACATAATATAGTATACATAATTAGTTTTTATTTAAATCATTAATTTAGATCTACGAATAATTTCTTATGTAAAATATGTAGTGGATTAAGAATTTACACGCAATACTCGTACGACAGCGGCCGGGCCCACATATTTTTGGCCTATTAACATTCTTAGAGAGAAAACCGGTACAAATACGACAACAGTTACATCCTTGAATTGTTTAACTACAATCCAATGTATCAGCTGATGTACTAACATACTGCCACAGTGCAGAATCAAACACATTTACTTGCACGGTTTTCATTGGCTATCATTATTACAATACAATAGACATTCTTTAACTTTTTTCATTAGCAAACTTTTATTAATGCAAATAGTATAATTCTCAGATACATAACAGTTTAATTTTTAAACTCAATTCGTTCTAATTTTGTCCATATAACTAAAATAGTATAAGAATAAGTAATCAAATAACGTATGTAAGAAATCATAAACACTAAGGAACCAGTGTCCCGTTACTATTAGATATTCATACGGTTTCAATAGTTTCTTTAAATTCACGGTCTGTCAAAAGTGATCGAATGCAAATTACGGAACGAACTGAATAACATACGATAGAAGTCAATCGTATACATTGAATACAATGGAACTGCATGATCGATACCTATTCCGATAAATTTCATCCTACATCGTCCTACACAACGGTGCATAAGTATGTACGTGCGAGTACATATGTACATATGAATATGTAGGTATACATTGGTATGCGATCTTAAAGCGCTATTCCGCGAAACCAATAGTGTTCGGTGGAAACGACTTTAGAACGCACGTCGTCATATGACGACAAGGGTTAGGTTTCATTGATCCCTGACGCTTAATCATACACAGGGTACTATTAATTTTCGCATAAGCAGATTCCTACAGGCGTTAATATTTTATTCAACGCAAACTTAGTCTTATATGTACTTACCATCTGCGATAAATTCTGTTGTGCCGTTGACAACAATTTCAAACGGCCCACGATTTCAACGGAAGTTTTATATCGTATAACTGTGATTTACGTATACCTATTTACCTGGAGCTACATCACCAGATACAAAATCTCACTTTGTATTCATTTATGAAGAAGTAATTGAGATGTTTTTTTTGAAAGACTTGCTTTTGAGAAAGTATTAATTCCAAAAGTAACTATAAGTGCCAAGATGTATTTAAAAATACTTTTAACATCTTTATTATTAGAAGAGCCGGTAAATAAACAAGCGAATGTGACGCGCGAATTTATTGGCTGCGTAATTATGCATGTTGCATGTTTGTACCCATATAATTGATTGTAAACTGGCTCGATTGATTTCTTCACCTTGAATAACCTGAAGTAACATTATGTATGATAGGTGAATGGACGCCACACAATTTTATATTTCCTTATCAATTTCTTGTGCTAATTTAAGTTTCGAACTTATACCTCCACAATGAATTGTTTACCGTTATTATTGAGTCTCAATAAAAATAATGATAATGAGGATAGATAAGGATGATAATTAATGATTTTGTTTCAACTCAAACAATATGAAGTTGCGATAAAATTCCAAAGAACATTTTTGGTTAGTAACATTTACAGTTTACATAACTTATAGTTGGAGGAATGGTGCACTAAAACTTTAATTAGAATCCTCATTTAATTTTAACAATTACAATACATTGATTTATTTATTTAGCCAGCATATAACGCGACCTAACGAAACTTAGCCAAATTTTATATTTGCAATATTTAATATCTTGTGATCAACTTATACCCACTCCTTGAAAACTGCACTTCTTTAGCCGTAGTTTATAAATGTTAGTCCAATTAAGTAGAATTTAAAATGTCATTAAAGTAATATTCGACATTTCATTGATAATTTAAATCTATAAATAATTTCTTAGGAAACTACGCAACACATTTAAAATTACTGTATACAAAGCGACAACAACGTCGTGTCCAAAATTTGTATCACGTATGCAAACACAGTTATTAACTTCCTAAAAATAATAAATTATTTACAAGGGGATAAAACATCTGAAATTTTATGATTGCTTTCTGCAATGTTAGTGTTATTAACATATCAGTTGTTGTTGAAATCTGGTCATTATGTTTTTAAAATACGTCCTATAATTAGCAATGGATATAAATTTAACAATCTGACTTGAATCCAGTGACTGTACAGACATACATAGAAACCCAGATTAACTCGTAACTTTCCCGAAGGACGCTTATTTTCAACAGAACGGTTTATGAAGCGGCGTTATCAAATGTATGCGGATATTCCCGTTCATGGTGGACTTGCTGTTCGTTGATAACGTGCCCTACGAACCCGTCACGGTATTTTTATGCAGTCGCGCATTCTCTTATCTTCACGCTCTTCACGATTCAGAATTACCTGATTCCAAGCAGTGAAATAGAACAAACATAACAGTAACAAAATATTCGTGATCCCAAACCATGAGTCTCCAAGAATGTCCAGAAGATAATCATGTAACGTTCCTTCATTTACATATCGATATCCTCATAGAGTCATCCTCACAGATCCTCACAGAATAAAAAAATATTTTGACGTATCATTTTAAGCATACATCAGCTTGATTTTCGGATTAATCTATATTTTTTGATGTCTTGATTTTAAAGATCGCTTCATTAGTACATGTGTGGTATACACATGTATATGTGGTGTATAGTCGTCAGTTTGGGTGCCGTCATGATTGTTAATGTGACTGTCAAAACGTTACCGCCGCACTAGACGAGGACGCTAAAGAAGTAGAACCGGTTGTACGCCGCACGGGTCAGGGGTTCGTTTAGCTTCCGAAACACGGGAACGTCGCGATGTTATCTAGATTAAATTATTTCTCTACTCGCTTTCATTGCGTTTGTAATCCCCAGCGCTTACAATATGTTTATATGAATCAAATGTAATTACTAAAATTTCCGTCAAGTTTTACGAAACTAAGTTTAAATTAAATTTCTTTGTCTGATATACGTCTATGTTGATAATATTTCATACTTCGTTTAGTATGAATTAAAATAATACTAAATTAATATATTGAATACAATAAAGATAATGTATGAATGTTAATATGAAATGCTTACAGACTGATGGAGAGTCACGAGATTCCGTAACAGTAGATGTAGATAGATTTGACACTTGGTGCTTTCTAAATACCTGTTAGGGAGTAAGCGTGTGAATATAATAACAATAATAATAACATTCAAATTAATTATTGTTTTATTATACGATCTAATACGGAGACGTCATTGACAATGAATAAAGTAAGCAGCGATAAGCTTGTATCGCCGACAATAATATTAAATAATGGCAGGTTAAACTGTTGTCAGTCCCCAAGGAGCGTTACACGGAGCCGGCCCAACCGGCGCTACCGGTCCGCTGGACAATGCTCCAGACAAAGACGCTGACGGATGGCCCGACTTCACGCGCCCGCGCCCGCACGCTTTCCTTACTCCAACTACACATGTTATATTTACTTACACCTACTACACTACAGCCTTGCAGTGTAATAAGTAATACATATAATAATGGACAGTAATAACAAGTGTCGGGAACGGAGCAAGCTCTATCTACATATGTACAGTTTACATCACCCGCTATACAGTTACATCAATATCTTGTAAATAAATAGTTATCAAACAAAACTTTCTGATGTAACACACAGGCAAAACTGTATAAGTGTGTAGGAAATAAAATTTTAATACGAATATTTAAAACAACTAATTGTTTCTGCCACTCTAGCTGCTGCTTTATTTTTTTTTATAAATAGCCTGACAGCTATGACGAACTTTTACCGCAACAAGGCAAAAACAGTATCGATGCAGTATACTAATACATAATGTATGTTTATAATAATCACCTAAAAGCAAAATAAAAAGTTGTTAAGTGGAATATAATTTACATCTCCTTATTGTTTGCATATTGTCAACAGCAAACCGACAAATGTCATATAAACTTGTAACTGATACTTCCATAATAAGACATAATATTTCTTTTTAAGGGCAGGCACATGTTTTTACTGGGCATTGTTTCAACTGAAACATAACAGTACATTGTTGGGAAAGGAATTAAGTAAAAACCAGCGTATACCTTAAAAGTAGCCGATCCCAAATTCGAATGCAGATCGTGTGTCGATTCAGATGTAAGTGCGGCGACATCAATGTGATTTAAAATTATATTAACTCTACGTAGGGTCTCTTCAAATAAGTTTTTTTAACAACATTTTTTTTTCCCGATATACAAATGACTCCAGATGTTGAGTCCGAACTCTACATAATGCATATACATATATGTAGTTTGTAGCCGGTTCAGCAACCTTCTCTATGATCAATCATACTACTTTAATTGAACTTTCAGACGATATGTTTCCGTTCAGGCGTATTGCAATTGATTTATTTGACTATCAGAGTTTCAATACGAAATAATGATCATTTTAAAATACTCTTATTTAAAATGGTAAATCTATTGGATTTTAGACAATTAGGTGAAAGAAACCTGATAAAAAAAATCTTTATGCCAAGTATCCTGTTCATTCAATAAAGAAGTGTAATATTTTAAATATTTGTAAATAAAATAAATATGAACATTTTTATTATTTTTTATAATATCTTGTTTTCTTATTCCACTAGAAAAGTTTTTAACGCAATAATTATCAATATCGATATTTCAGCTAATTAGATAAGATACCCGTACTCACACAGAATCCAATGAAGTGACAGAACAGTTTATTATATGTACTTATTTTAAAAATATGTATTTTGTTTCTTGTATCATAAACATCGTATTTCCAACGTTTTACGTAAAAATTAAAAATGCAATTTCTATGACGACGACCTACTTCTACTTCTGAAATGTCCTTTTAAGGCATTGTTCCCAAAATATGAAGCCTGGACTGTGTGAATCAGCCTCTGCGCGAAATATTCGCTAGCCCTTTCTTCTTCAAAGGCAAGAAGAACTTAATTTTTAATTAATAATAATGAATACGTAGTGAAATGTATTATTTCGTTATCGATTTTCGCGTAGTAATAAGTGACAGTGTGATACACGCTAAATCTTCTTTATCTACTGTTTGAGTACAGAAGAGTATGGTGTAGGTCGTACGTCATTATTAGTCTAGACACGATTCGGGTCAGCACTGAGATTAGGCGCTGAACACACAGAGATATCTGCTATTCTGATAAGGTGATACGAGATGATACCGGGAAATCAGAGAGTTATAAAGATTATATTTTAATTTAGCATAAATTTTACTATTACTACTACTATGTTATAAGATAGGTCAATTTTAAGAAAAAAATAACTACTCCCAATCATTATATCATTTGCTACGATGGCGCATAAAAACGTCAAGCCTTAATTGCAATAAATCATTCTGATACTTAAATAAATAATGTCGTGTGATAAATGAAATGTTATTACTATTTTTGATGTCATATATTATTCTTATTCTTATAAGGTATTAAAAACTTTTCGTCTCTGCTGATCATCAGTATCTGAGCGCTTTATAAAAAATAGTTATATTTATTTATTCAACAATTTATAAACATTACAATATATTACATATATTACATTACAATACATATTTTTTATATCTACTTATATAATATGTATTTGCAGCTAAGCAGTAACTCAACAATTTTGATTTATTCATTTTTTACACAATTACTATCTTTAACTGTCAGACATTATTTTTTAAAACCAATGTTCTGTATAATTCCTACACCTATTTATCGACATACATACACGGGTTTAATATATTTTACTTTATGTTTTAATGAACTACTGTTTACTGGTATGGAATAATTAATAAATTCCTAACACAGTCATTTACATGACTTTTTGAACATCAGAATATGATAATGAGATAAACATAATTATGAGAAAATTATTACAAATAAATATTTGAGCCATATCGCCCATATTTTCCTACACAAAATACCTGATAGTATTCTAATTGTAACAAAATTAACCTTTAGCTTGGACACTTTAGATATGCAACAAGGCGGAACTAAATAGGAAATAAACATAAAAGATTTTCAAAAGAAATGTAATGAACTTTAAAGAACAAGCCGGCGCTGTAACATGTCCGTTTTGACCACGGATAATTCCTCACGTACGCCGTGCGCGGAGTCGCTGAACTTAATTACAACAGGGCTCATAAAGTCTCACAACAAACGCTAAATTTAACAATCACCGTGGCGCCGAACGCTCCCTGGTACCTGAGAAAAAAAACAAATGATACGGAGAAGTCACGATGACTGGCGCCCATCTTATCTCCGGCACGTGGGCTGTCTACCTTTCCCTTTGACTTTTTATTCCTAGAACACATTCTCGACTGCCGAAGGGTACCACTGTTTATCTTTTCCTTTACAAACAATTTTAAATGTAATTTAAATTTACATTTCCGTGTTTCATTTAATCATATCGGTATACCTATTCGTTTTATTAACGCAGACTTAACAAGAATTTTTTTTTTATACTACCGACAGACGTATAAAAGTAAAATCATCAATACCTATGAATGGTTAAATGATTCGACCTTTTTATGTAATTTATACGCTCAACATCAATAATGGCGACTGTTTATGGTAAAACCAACATATCTGTCAATCAATCCTGTTTCGGTGCAATTCTACTAAAGAAAACATCGCCTTTTGTAGAGGCTATGGTAGCGGCCTCCAAATATCTTTTTTATTGCAGATAAAATTAATGTCGGTAGTAACGTTTGATTTATCGATACGTATCAATATTATGAATCTAGTTTTATTGTTATATCAAAATTATTCTACATTCACATATAAATAATATAGCATACAGATAAAATTCAACATATATTTTGACTTTAATTAGGCGCGAACATCTTGTATGTTTTTACTGTGTAGCTACGTATCTACCTAGAGATACGTAAGTGGGAATAGTTGGAGATAAAATTATCTAGCTAATAACGAAAAATTATGTAACAGATGGTACCACTTGAGAGATAGCAACTTTACGCACTGGTCGGCTAGATTGTGCACGACGATCGTCTCATAGCGCTCTTAACTCAAGTGATTGTTTTTTGCTAATAATTTACTAACGTTACATTTATATTTAAAACCAATTGCATGTCATATTTTAGTTAGGTAAGTGCAAAAATATTTGATTAATACAGGTTCAGTAATGTTATTCAAATGTCGGCGCTAAGAAGTAATGGGTGTGATATAAATAACAAAATAGATCAATAAATAAATCGGGCTCCGTATGTTCAATTATCATATAGTAAGATTGTATAAAGTGTAAATTTAAAACGAATTGTTATCGTAGTTGCTTTGCCTCTTAAATTATCGATGTTATTGTTATAATACAAAATTATCTTGTAACATTTACTGGACAACTGTTTTTAACATTGTTAATCTTAATTGTAATAATATTGTTATTTTTAGATTATCATGAATTTTTCCATTTCAGGTCCATTATAATGAAATTGTACCGGAGGCGCATAACAACAGTGTTATCGAATTCAAAGTATAAGCACACGTATGAACATTATATATAGACCGGTTTGCCTTATAAATAGTACCATCCAGATAAAAATTAGTAGTATGGTAAATCCGTAGCAAACCGAAGATTGAGGGGCGGCATCAATAGTTATAAGATGCGTGCTAGCGGCTGCCGAGTGCTCAGAAAGATGGATATATGGTGTTCCATGTTCAAACTACTACTGTTCCAAATGATAATGATGCAATGCAGCGCTAAGTTCATACCGTTAGTTAATACGCCAGCGGAATACGTAGAAGACGAATTAGGCGAAAAAGTCCAGGAAGATATCAATAACCTCATACATACTGGTGAGTATATTACTTTTGTCATAAGAAAAGTGTCCTATCTAATTAACGTCTACATGATAATTCAGCCTTCAGTGGCATCGCTCATTTAAATACTTACTGGATTAGTTAAAATTTGTTTAAACAGATACGCATCGTAAAAAATCAGCAATTTGGTATGGCGTAAACAATTAAAGTTGAAGTTTTAGAAGATAAATTTTAATGCTGAATTTATGATCTCGTAAACCTAATCTTGTATGTTGTTTTGTGGTTGTCACATGGCTTGAATGGTGGCTTGAAATGCTGATAATTGGATTCGAGTCTCGTGAGACGGCCCGAGATTGCCTTTGAAGGATTATCTTAGGCATGTGTCAGTAGATTTTTGACGGCGGCGGAGTTGGGTTTGGCCTCATCTCCTTTTATGTTAAGCACCTCGGAAATAACTCGGTATTTTTCTTTTCTTTGTAAAACATAAACAGGTTGATTTAATAAAGAATACGTGTGTTTCAGAAAGATGAATGGTTCGTTTATGTAATTAATAAACATGTTGTATCGAAAGTAAAATGATCTACCGAGGACGTACGCTTGAGCGCGGCGATAACTTATTACGTTCGGGCAAGTTCGGCCTATTTAGTTCTTAAAATCATTAGTGTACGTTCTTCTTTATTTGGTGAATCATTTTTAACTGAGGATTAAAAGTTTTAATCAACCAACGATAATCAGTAATGAAATTCCATTTCGCGGCTAAATATTTGGCAGATATTTTCATTCGAAATAGTGATAGGTTTTATATACATAGTAATCAGGCGTTATGAATTATAAAAATGATTTGGAATCATTAAAAAGCGATCGATCGCGTGTTGCTACAGTTGTTGAGTTATACATACTCGTAGTACGCTCTTGAATCCTTCAAATAACAGAGAAAGTTTATATGCACATACATTGCCTGCATTATATTATTACCTACGTGTTAAAAGGTTATCTACCACAATATATATTATAGCTTATTACCGTAAAGTTATAATTATTTCTCGATAAATTGAATATTAGAATACTTTCTCGATTTATTCACATAGATTCTAGTTCACCGATTATCTTTTAAATAAACTATGTCAATGTTCTAAGTTAGTAACACTTTTTACTGACGTACATTTTAATAATTTTAATTTATATACAATAACTTACAATTGAAATGGCTCCATACATTTCAATCAACGCTTCATTTAATCGAGGTTAGTGAGCGACTTTTGAAGGTTACGCAAATAATTTTTTAAATTTAATTTTACTTGCTGGTTCGTTGTTATCTTGTAAGTGTGCGATAATTACCGAAACTTATCACTCGAAAGTGTAAAGTATAACGATCTGAATCGCTTATCAAATAAACTCAATATTTACGGAGCGAATCTTATCTGTGTTGTGGAGAGAAGGTGCAAATCTTGGTTACGTAGTGACGTGTAGTGTGACGTAAAGTTATCACTTGTCATGCGTGGATATAGCAGATTATTATCTGTGATCGTAATAACAGGGATCAATGATAACTGTAACGCTTAGTAAGTTTCATAGAAGTCGATTAAAAAAGTTCGTTATAAATTTATATAGGTTTGGCTTTTCTTAGTAATGGCCTTTCTCGATTTTCTGCACTATTACTATTTACTATATACAATATTATAAACATATAACACAGATATGGTAGACGAATATATTCAACTAGCTGTGTCCGCAGCTTCGCCCGTGTGGAAATCAATATTTTCCCGTTTGTGCTACATTTGTCATTGTTTCTCCACTCCTATTAGTTATAGCTTAATGTTATGTAGCCTGTAGTCTTGCTTAATAAATAGACTATTCAACACAAAAATATTTTTTCAATTTGAATGAGCAGTTCCTTCGACCAAATAAACAAACAAACTCTTCAGCTTTATAATATTAGTATAGATTGTTATTGTTGCTATCTGTTCCGTTGGTCTGGCAAGGTCATTAACCTTTGAGCACCGAAGAAAGCGACTAGTGATCAGATACCAATAAAGATAGACGTAGGGCATTGCCTATCTAACGTTTTAATGAATAACAGAATACGGCATTCTTAGCACCTATTAAACAATTTAAAACTTCCTTACTATTCCACTAATGTTTGTTAATTTAAATTTCTTATAAAATCCACATCAAAATTCACCATGGATCTTGAAAGATTTTAAAATATGTATCTTCTTTTATAATACTTTGTTGTCGGGATTTAGTTGCAATACTCGTATTCTAGACTGAATGTCGCCTACGTTTATCATTGAAATATAAAATATATTAAAGTCATTTTACTCCATCTTTATACTAAGTAGGTAGAGTTGAAGTGTTTTACCGGAAGTGATGATTTCGAATTGTAAATAAAGATAGCAAATGATTATTCATAACACAAATAAGTCGTTACGCATCGTGTTATTTTGTTCTGAAAGCTTTATAACATTTGCTCTATCCGTACTACACCTAATACCTTAGTTTACGTACGTTGATTACGTACAATTAAAGATGATGTAACTAACTTTATCGCCAAACATAAAATTAGTTTTTTCGCCTGGCAACGTACGCAGTTTCTGAACGTAACACATTAATATCCAGCTATAATCTAGCTACAAGGAAGATTCATTGTTTTATAAGTACTTATCTAAAATTTGTATCGTAAATTATTTTGAGATTCGATTTTTTGTAAATACAAAAACACGACTACTACATATTTATGTTTAATACCACGTATCCTATAAAAGTATTAATATACTGATATGCGCTGATGATCGTGTGATAGGTAATAAAGCAAAATGTTGTATAGTAATTACATATTTATACCGATATATGCACATAATGGTAAAATAAACCTATATAGACCGTTTCCCCTAACTCGGTTCTACTGGAACTTCCGACTTGGCGTCTATGTTTCCCAATACGTAGATACAACTTGGAATTGTTCTCGACAAGAATGAATAAGCACTTTCTACACAAGCGTGCTACATCCTAGATTGCACCTCACTTATCGTTAGATGACTTTGGAGTCAAAGACAATCCTATAATTGTTTAGTAAAAAAGTTGATGTTTTTTCGTGATATCTTCGATTACGAGGGAAACAGCAACGTGACCGGTGTAAAGTGTTTTAAAATTGTAGTTTTCAAGGCTTTGAACAATGTTAAATAAATGTCGAGCGAGCTGTCGTAAAAGTGTTAAAAATGTAAACATACGTTCCCCGTTACAGTTGGAGCACCCGAATAGGATAAAATACGGTCGTATATTCAGTTGAGAGCGTTTAAATTGTGTTTGTGGCGTGTGTTTTTGTCCGGACGTCCACCCACGCGAGGCGCTGAGGTCGGCGCTCCGGCGACTCGAGCCAGTCCCGCAGGGGGCGGGCACCCAGGGTAATAGACAATAATTGCTGCCAAGCCCCCGCTAAAAGAATCTGTTCGTAAGCGCACGTCTAGACAACCCACGCGTTGATGGCAACACAAAAACGTCGCCTTGTTATTCATTCCGATTCAATCAGTGTCTACATTTTATAAAAAGCAATGTGTGTTATTATGTTAAAAAATATTCTATTTAACAATACAAATGATGAATGACATTTTATTGTGTTAAT
This sequence comes from Aspitha aspitha aspitha, assembly GCA_018246895.1. Taxonomy (NCBI): domain Eukaryota; kingdom Metazoa; phylum Arthropoda; class Insecta; order Lepidoptera; family Hesperiidae; genus Aspitha; species Aspitha aspitha. The sequence continues at coordinate 20,238 of DWGJ01001130.1, forward strand.
GTTTAAGATGAATAGATGTTAATTAAATTCATATCATATTGCATTACATTGATTTAGCCACATACTTTTTATTTTTAGGAAATTGTTAGCTGCATAGCCCGTGTCTTACAGTGGCTGAAAACAATGGACAAACTTATTTCTTCAAATACTGATTATGTTATGATAATGAAAATAGGAGCTTTAAAGGACATGTGCAACGATTGGTGTAACGTATAATAGTTTTCTTATTCCCCGAAAGCAAAGACATCAACGTGTATATTGGATCCCACTTCATAAGATATTTGATAGCCGGGGGTCAAAACCAGGACATGAGGATTCCACCCCAAAAGGACTATGAAATATGTGTTGTTAACAGAATCGTTACATTATCTTATTAGTGTCTTAGAAAATACTGGCTATAAGTAAAACCTGTGTGGCCTCACTAGTAGTCAAGTGTCAAGTGACTAGGCGACGCGCGCGCTGAGCCAGCATGAGTGTTTCATAAGAAATTGCTCATATGATGACTGATAATAAATAACTAAGCCTAGGATAATTGCACGTCCACATTACCGAACATGAACTAACTTAACTACTAGAATATCTATAGGTATCTACACTAATAATATAACGTTTGGTCTATGTATGTTTGGACGGTTTTAACTAAAACTATATCGAAAGGATTTCATTTACACTTTTGACATGTTCTTTATGAGGTAAACCTGCTAGGAACTATGATATGTTTAACTTTCCAATAATATTTCTTATTACGTCATGCGAACAAGATTGGCTACTATTAAATATTTTACCAATAACACTAAATATTTATCAATACTTTTTTCATTGTTTTTCATTTTTAATCATATTTCTTTGCGTTTTTATTGTTTCGGTAGGTATTCATAAACAGACTGAAAAACGTTGCGTATTTAGTTGTTCTACTGTGGATCGTAGCGTTGTTCCCACAATAGTGGCTTAAAGTGCACACACATACAAATATAATATAGAGTTCGATATTCATAAGTGATCCAAAAGGAACTTTTAGGTGGTAGAACCTGTATACGGTTCGCCCGGAGAAGTACCACCGCCACACCTATTTCTGCTGTGAAGCAGTTATTTCAGCTGTGTTTCGGTCCGAAGGCTGTTGATGCCGGTCCACTTGTATACCAGAGGCGACCATCTTAGTCCTCAAGAGTAGCCACGCATCTGAGACCGACTTCTGACAGGGTAACTACTAACATTCACTAACTGCACCTACTAACAAATACTAACTGGACTAATTTCACTAACAGTCCCTTTCCTGCAGTCCTGTTACTAAAGAATATTCACAAACTAATTCTTATTAACATCTCATACTAATTGAATTCACACTAACAATCCCTACAGTCCTGTTAGGAGTCGATTACAGATGTCCATGGGCGGGAACAGCCATTTCTGACTGCTGCCTGCTCGTTTGCTACTCTATTCTGTATCTATACTTTTTAATATTATAAAGCTGAAGAGTTTGTTTGTTTGGTTGAACGCGCTAATCTCAGGAACTACTGGTTCGGAATGAAAAATTACTTTGGTGTTGAGTAGTCCATTTATCGAGGAAGGCTATAGACTATATAACATCACGCTATAACTAATAGGAGTGGAGCAGCAATGATAAATGTAGCAGAAACGGAAAATATTTCTGTTTTTAGATCTTTCCTCGCATACGCTGCGTAATCCAGCAGAGATACACTAAAGTAATGTACTAGAGAATTGTAGAACTATAAAAATACTAAAGTAAAGTCTGCGAT
>DWGJ01001131.1:0-21985 GCA_018246895.1 Aspitha aspitha aspitha
TTTTGTTTAATTTTAAAATAGCTACCCTGTAAAATGTGAATTTTGAGTTGTGTGAGTATTCATGAAAAGCAGCGATACGTCGCAGGAACAATAAATAAAAAATTAAATGATTGTACATTTATCTTACATATTAAACATGTATAGTGTTAAATAAGAGAGTACTATATTAAAATGCCGCGTACCGAAATAGCTCTGAGGAAGGCCTTCATGTTGGGCGCCTCCTGCTCCAGGAAGTCGTTGAGGAACTCCATGAAGGCCTCCTTGCCCTGGAAGCGCGTGAAGTTGGCCAGCGTCTGCAGCGTCTTGGCCACCAGCGTCAGGTTGCGCGCCGCTCGCTCGTTCGGGTATTCTGATACATCAACCACATTAACACTCAAATGCCGGAAAGGGCTAAATATGGTTCGAACTCATAATTGTGCAAAATCTTTAGATGTATTTGTGAACTAATAAACGTCTTTATCTTTATCAAAACGTGAATACCACACAAATTGTTTTCATTAAACCGCAGTAGGCGGACGGGCAGAAACCACGGAGTTAAATATATATCTAACCTTATAGAGCTGAACTGGTTGAAGATACGCTATACTCAATCGATAAATGTAATGTGTATAGATACAGATTAACTTACCATGAGTAATTCCAAAAAGACTGGGAGAGAGTATAGCGGGGCAAAGGAATCGAAGGAAGATTGACGCACTGATGAGATTATCTGAAATGTCCTCTCGCCCCATTGAGATCAATCTGTAACGTTAAATTGTGCTAACATTTGAAAATAGTAATTTTAAATTACACTGAATTTTTTTTCCGATGCCTTAAATGATTAAATGGCAGGACGTCAACAGTCGGTGTGGCTGTAAACCGTCTTATGAAAAAAATGCCTCTATAAGTCCTCCACAGCGAGAGAGTTTTAGTGGATGAAAACCCCAGATAACTCAATGTTTCTCACAAGGCAGCGCCGTACTTCTTAAATATCCCTCCTCACATTACAAAAAAAGTGGTGTAGTGTATGAGTAACCTTTCTCGGAAGGTGGCGAAGCAGTCGCGCAGCGGCGGCGGGAAGCGCGGCGCGGAGGCGGCGATGGCGCGCCAGGCGAGCGCCACGGCGTCGCGCAGCGCGGCCTGCTGGCGCCGCAGCGCCGCGCCGCCGCCCGCGCGCAGCGGGTCCACCTCGCACTCGGCCGCGCCCGGGCCCGCCGCCGCGCACACCGCCGAGCACAGCGTCTCCTGCGCGCACAACAAACTTGTACTATACATTCATTGACATTTACCATAGTTGTTATATTTATTATTATTATATTAAAATATTTTTACAAGCACAAACGTTTACTTTAATAACTGAACTTCAAACCATTAGGCTATCACTGCATCATATACATATTTATTTTATTTCATCTATTTACCGAATATTTTGACCTAAGTTCATTGACCTAGAATATTTTCCTACGTGGCGTAGTACTCCGCCATTATGTATGTAAAATACAGAGTGGAGCAGTGGCATACCTGCAGGTACTGGTCGCCGACCAGCTTGAGGTAGGCCTCCATGCTCTTGGTGGCGAGCGAGTTCCCGCGGAAGGTGAGCGAGTGGTCGCCGGTGCGGCGCACGTCCAGCGCCACCACGTCGGCCAGGTAGCGCGGCGCCAGCCCCGCGCCCGCCATGCACAGCACCAGCGCGCTGCCGATGTCCTCTTTGGCTTTTACACCTGCCATTATATTATATCCCAATATTTCATTATAGCCTTACCATACGTCTATGTGCTAGATAGATGTACTTCGAACATATACCTTTGATACGATTAATCGTTTTAACCGTGTTAAATTATTGACAAAACAGAGTAAACAATTAAAAATTTGCATTATTTTGAATCGACACGACTTGAGAATGGAATTCTATTGCAATCAATTATTCTATATAATTAATATACACGTAGCAGTGACAAAAGTCAAAACGGGCCTCTTGATTTGTGATGACTTTAGTCGTAGCGATGAAGGGACATTATTGTCAAGAAAGAAGTGTTTACCGATAACGGGCTCGAGGTGCTCGCAGAGGCGGCGGTAGTTGCGCTTGAGGTAGTCGAGGAAGCGCGCGTAGTGGTCGAGCGGCAGCACGTCCACGCACTGGTAGCGGCACTTGATGCGCAGCGCGGGCGCGGGCGCGGGCGGCGGCGCGCGGCCCGGCGACTGCGGCTTGTCGCCCTCGCTCACCGGGTACCAGCGCTCGTTGAGGTATCGCGACGACACGTCATCGACCGGTATGCGCACCGTGCCTGCAATGTACGACAACGTTTCACACTTTAATATTTTGGTGAGAACGACAGAGAGGATTCGACTGTGACTGTGGGAGGACGACAGCTATGAAACACTTGTAAAATACAGCCATGCATCATAAATAGCAATGGTATGGTCCCAAAGCCTGTAGTGATGTGTGATGTGTGATGTGTTAAACTGTAACACAGATGAGACAGGGGTATTGGCGCGAGGGTGTAGCGAGGCCCGTGGTGGTACTGACCGACGAGTGCGTGCTTGTCCCGCTTGCGCGAGCGCCGCTCGGGCTCGCGGTACACGTTCACGTGGATGGCGCGCACGGCCTGCAGCCCGCTGAACTCGTACACCTCGCCCCAGAAGCACAGCTCCGTCTTCAGTTTAGACGAGGACCTACAAATATTTTTATCACATCAGAGTAACTCGGTACTGTAAAACTCGAAAGAGTTTATGTTTACACTCTCTTAAAGGATAATATGTAAAAAAATTGTAAAAGGTGATTAAATAAAAAAGATAGCTCTTTACACAATCAATACACTATGAACGTACGTTATCTACGTACCTACGTACGTACCCAACGAACGTAATGTTAAATAGAGTTTCTCCTTTTTCGTCCGTGTATAGCATTTTGCATCATAGATTCATTTGGTTTAACTTAATTTCATACAATTTGCGTAAGTACGTAATACTGTGCGGATTGCACACAAAATGGGTCCTTCGAGGCAGATAACCCAACTAGCTTTATTAGGATTTACAAAAAAATTACTACGTCACGCAAATTTATCTTCAACATTGTAAATGTAAATATTCGTATATTCAAAAATAACTGCAAATTGTATTTAGATAACGCAAAGTGGAATACAATGTTACTATGAGAAGACAGAGAAGTACACATCGATACTGTACTGTAATACGATAGCATCGGAACTGATGCAGATCTTAACCGCAGCGATTGCGCGACAATTGTCTGCCTGCTGCGACGTACGAAACAATGAAGCATATCGAATGCAGTCGTTTTAAAAGACGTATCAATCTGGCCAAGGTGGAAAGCAAACGGTATGTGATGAATATACATCTATCTTGGATTTTAGACATGGAAAACTACGCACAATTTTTATTTAGGCTGTTAACACATTGTTTGTTTGCTGTACGCCTATAACTTTATTAACATTAAGTAATTACCTCGCATATAGGGTGTCATCCAACAGAATCTCGCAGTAGTATCTCTTCTTGGGCGGGATGGCTTTCGCCTCCAGAAGCCACAGTTTCACCGTCCTCTCGCAACGCCGTGTCCGCGTCTCGTCAGGCCGCGCCGCCTGCCGTAAACTGTAACGCCAATATTTTGCCCATTAGGAAAATATAAATAAGCTTATACTGCACATATTACGAGTACGTACTAAGAGACCCAACCACGTGTTGCTGTGGCTCAATTAAAATAGTGTCATTATGTAAAAATGCCATACCACGAGGTTTTTTCTTTGAAGAAAACATAGACTTGCAATAAAAAATAAGATCATTAATCGATGTAAAAAAACTATCCTATCTTTTAAGTTGGACCAAACGATAGATATTGACAAAATTTCATTGAAATCGGTTAAATGATTTCGTAGATTAGCGCAAACGAACATCGTGACACGGGATTTTTATACATATAAAGATAATGAAGCAGTGATAGCCTAGTGGTTTGAAACTCAGACTCCCGCTCGGGAGCGCTCGGTTCGATCCTGGCATGTACCTCTGATTTTTACGTGCGTTTATAACTAAAATTTAAATATAGTGAAGAAACCCGCACACCTTAGAGATGTTATAAAGTATACAACATTTTATGAGGTGTGTGAAGTCTGTCAATTCGAACTTGGCCAGCGTGGTAGACTACGGCCTAAATCCTTCTCACTATGAGAGGAGGCCCGGTCCAGTAGTGGACCAATAAAAAGGGTCGAACAACAAAGATAATGCTTTGTGCATCAGCACTATTGTTACATATTGTTTGAGTTGTAAAATAGTGGGTTCAGTGCCTGTATATCCAGCGGTCGCGCTCCTTCCGCGAGGCGCAGGCGAAGTAGCGCGGCGCGCGGTTCTCGGCGCTGAGCGCGAAGCAGTGCGGCCGGCCCAGCACCGACGAGTGTAGCGCACGGATTTCTACCTGCAACACATTGTATTACGAATATTAAAATACACATCGTTTTAGCGAGAATTTCAAAAACAATGTCAAATCAATCCTTTAAGCTTATAATTTTGTTCAATTGGAAAATCTTCATAAAAGTACATTAAAAGCTATGCTATTCAAACTGTCGTTTAATACCGTGTAGCATAGCTTTAAAATAGCTTTAAAATAAATCATCACGTAAAGCTTACTTGATTAGGCGGTCCCAAGTCCATTGTGGAGACGGCTGGCGATTGGGCTGTTAAAAGACTTTCATGAGATCTGAAACAACATTTAGAAGTTCCTTAATATAACGATTTAATCACTTCGCATATTTTAATAATATTTTATTTACAAGTACCAATTGTATACAGATATACAACGCTTCACTTTCAAACAACAGACTCAGTTTTTTTTATTGTTCCACTGCTGAACATGGATGATCTCTTCTCATATGGAGATGTTTTTATTATAACTACTTGTAATTTATTGTATTTTTACTGAAAAAAAAACAATATAAATACGATTTGTTCATTGTCATATGAAGTGTTATAAGTGAACTATCCGTGAAGGCTGTATCATAATTAACCGTGTTATCACATGGATACGATGTACTGTTATTCACTCCCAAACTAAGTTTCAACAACAACTAAGCACAGTAAATCATTTGTATAAAGTAGGTCTCGTAGGCAACCCGAAAAGGTAAACAAAAGCTACAGGTTTCCGTTCTAATTACTTCGTATACTGTTCGCGTTACAATGAAGTTATTTCGTGTTTGTGTCGACGGGGTAATAATTAAAGAGCCCTCAGTAAATAACGCTGTAGAAGAGGAGGTGCGGCGACACTCCTAAACATAGTTACAACTTTACAACCTAGCTAACGCACTACAGTCACGATAGTATTTACATTGACTACAATGTTGTACACTAAAATAAATTATTCTGATTCATGATTCATGACATTTAAAATAATTTATTACTTTAAGCTGTTTAACAGTAAAACGCTGATAAATCAATAACCCCGTTAAGGCTATAACAAGGTATTAATTATAATTACATTTACATGAAACACGTATCATTGTTATGTTTCGTAAAACTTTAAAGCCTAGAATAAAGCTTAATATTAAAGCTTAATACTTAAGGGTGTAATTAATTAGAAAGTCGAGATGAAAAATTTAAAAATTTCAATTTAGTATCATTAAACCAAGTTCATACATGTATGTATCTCACAACTAAAGGGAGGATGATAATTATTGTAAACGAAAGTGTAGCCGCTACACGCGGAAATGCGCATGGCAAAAACGGTAGTTTACAAGTAAAAACAAATTATAACCGAGACGAGGCCATTTCCGCGGACGAAATAAAATTTTAAAGTAATATAAACGTTGTTGCAGGCGCATCGGCTATCTAATAAGCAAGCGATAAGATTCTTAAATGAAAGTGTACTATTAAATGAAACTAGTAAATAATTTATTTTAACCTTTTAACCGTATTTTATGCGTTGATTTAAACAAGTACACCTCGTAGCTTTTTATTTTCAGACTACCTCTGAAAAGATGTCAAATGTTATCAAAATTGATTCAATTGTCTTGACATCGTTTAAGCAATATGTGCGCTCATATTTATCGCATTAAGAAGAAAAAAAGATTTCTGTCAATATTTCGTCAGACTCTAAGCCATTATTAGGCAATATATTTTATAATTCAAAATATATTCTGTAATCATACGATATTCTCAATTCGTTAAGAAGACTTGCGGATGACAAATTACAGGGCAGTGTTGTCGGGAACGCACATTACACAGCGCCAACATTCATTACCTACGTGTCTGATTCGCTTTTCATTTCACCGTTTCTATGAGATGAAATAGATGAGAAAAGTAATTTGTACAAAATATGTAATAACAAGTTATTTGTGCGTAGGTACGTGTATCCAAAATTCAGGTCACATAACAGACCTTATTAATTAGACTTCTATTTTATTTCATGAGGATAGTATGGTGAATATTAATTGTATCAATTTTGATAATATTAGTAGTCTATAATTTAATTAATTACTGATAATAGTACAAATGTAACCGCAAAAATTAGTAAATTAAAAAAATCTTTGCAACAATGCCGTGACTCCTAACAGCTCAGTAAAATGATTCGAAGATAGAAACGAATAACCATAAATATTTGTGCCATGAGAGGATGTAGGAAGAACGCTGAGGGGAGAACGTTAACATTAACACAAATCATAAATCATATGCACAAGTCGGGAGCAGTCAGCGGTTACAGCAATAACTTTGTTAAATGTGTCTTTAGTAGAACTATAAATCTAAATCCCGATAAATCTAATCCTGAGGTACTTTCCACCTTTATACGGTTAAGCTATCACAGTGATTTATATGACTGGTCGTTCTTTCATTTGACTTGAAATAGTTGCCGTAACACGGTCACAGAATCGACGTATTTTTATGTTCTTATATATTGCATATTATGTACTTTAAGGTTGATTGCCATATGTAGTAAGGCGCGTACAAACATTACTATCGCGTACAGTTATTAATTGTGTGTAAACTGTTAATGTTTTTATATGGGACATTTATTAATCAGACAATAATCCACGAACCTTATAAAATTATTCTGAAATTACTAAATCATCATATAAATTTGGTTGTATACCTGGAGGTTCTTAAAGCATGTGTAGCGGGGTGCGTAGGCACAGGAGCAAGCGCTCGCTTGTTCTCCAACTTCGTCGCCGACTTGGTCCTCTTGAGTGGATTACTTCTAAACGAGCGCTTGGAGAAGAAGAAGGAAGCCAGCCGCGACGGACTGTGCTGCGCCTGTGCGCCGGGCACGGGCGTGCTGGGGGCCGAGCCCCGACGACATGCTTTCTCATACGATGTGTCTGTGGACAAAGAAATATTCACTTTAATACATCCACACACATATCACTTAGAGCAACATTACTTTTCACTTAAGCAAAGGTATGTAAAACATTAAATGTACAATGGAATATTTATATCTCTAGAAACTATGAACAACATTATTACATAAGTTATGAAAACACTATGCTTTTTCACGAAACACTAAGAGTTCATGTAAAAATAGGTTAGTAGTTACCCCAGCAGGACAAAATGTTTAAGAACAAACGCATCACGATCGTACGCCTATCAATTCGCCTAATTTAAATGAACAACCTTTCGTAATGGCCGCGATCGAGGCGGCATGCGATCGCGGCGGTCGCAATAATGCTTACCCACTACATTAAAGGTTCTCATGTTACCAAGGCGTTGTTCGTAAACAATGGTTTTATCTAGCGGTGGTCAACCTGCGGCCTGCTTTATTTCCAATAAAAACGACTGATTGATTTCCGAATAGCTAAGGAATAGCAAGTCGCAAGAAAACTAACCAAATGCCGTAATTTCAATTTTATATATAATTTACTGCACGCTTCTTTTATATTATGTATTGTGTAGCAAAAATCAAAGTAGATTTATTTTACGAAAAAATACTCGAACCTTAAATTCTTACCTTTTTCAAGAATCTTTGTAACCATTAAAACAACGATCATCTAAACGACCATAGGGAGAAAACAATTGAATACCGCTAGATCGAATATCGAAGAGACAGCAGTCCTGACGGAGCTATGCATGGCGTGGTTTCCTCCGGAAGTTGCGTACACGCTGCCCGTGACCGCCGTGCATGCGGCGAGAAATACATGCCTTCGTGTTGTACCGTACCTACTGTTTTGTATAATTTTATTTGGATACGTTGATAACTAGTTCATTTATATTACTTTATGCTGTTTTACAATGTAAACTGTTGATGTAGGTACGTACGAGCATTTACGTTTAATTTAACGTTTACATTTGAATTTTTAACTTTCTCACACAATTTAAATATACTTATATCAAAAGACACGGCAACATTATATATGTATAAACGTATTACAACAACAATACGTATACAATAAGCAGTGGACTATCTGTCTCGAAAATCCCGAAATTCTGATCGTTTGGATAATCACAAATTGTTTACGAAAAGAAAATAAAAAAGCACACACCATAATCTAAGTAAAAGCCCTCCATCAATCGATATGGTGACATGTCAACGACGCGGGGGCACGACGTGCGAAAACAACGGGTGCTTTTTCTACCCCATTATCGTTATTGGCTTTGTTATGGGAGACTAGTGCACTGCGTGTGTATTTAGAATTCTTTTTATCACGACACATATTTATGTATCTTTTCTATATGTATTTATGTGCTTCCCGTGCTGTATTATTATCTAACGTACCCTTTATATTGCATTCTTTTTACTGCAAATTTATAGACACTGCTTTCAATTTCTGGTTTCATCAATTTAAGGACACATCAAATCTATGTACCTATTAAAATTGTTTGAAGCGGCAATGACGGAAATGCTTTATAAATACTAACTTGAATGTCGACTTGACAATAGCGCGTTGAAGTCGAATCCAAAAGCGTCAGTTGCATAGCACCCCTCACGAGGTGAACGACCCGATACCAATAAACTGCTACACTACTGGTATATATGAGTCACTGCAACGCAATTATTGCAAGTTCAGTGCGCAATACGAAACGCTTTTGCGGCTCCAAGAATTTTAATCCTTTAAAAGTACGGTTCATTTGCAAGTAACGACTCTCCTGTGCATTCAATGAAGCCATTGAAGTGAATTAATCACGCGACATACAGCTTATGCTATAAGTTATCTTCAACGTAAAAATAATGCTATCTGAGCCGTCACTTCAAATGTATTCCATACAAGATAACCTAAATTATGAACTCGTTGGAAAAACTTAATTTGGTAATGATCCTACAAAACTACAATATCGCAAGTTCGTGCAGAACTATGGCGACATCTGAAAACTCTCGAAAGCGTTTCCCTGCTATGAACGTGAAACAGCAGAACTATATGGTAACCGTCGTTAAACTCAATCAAAACCTTTAGTTTTAGACATCCAACAAACTAACCCGTTTTGAAATATGTAGATTTGCTTAGATTCTTTTCGTTTTTTTAGTGACCTAACGCGTGGTATATGTCATTTATCTACATGTAAACATTTTTATCAGAAAGCTCAGCCGCTCACAATGATTGTTATAAAAAAAATATTTAAAAGCCGAGGCCAGTGAGAGAGTCAATATTAACCGACGCAATCGTGAGTGCCTTACTTCGATAACGCGCGCCGATAAGCGACCACGAGGAAGTACCACGCGACAATGTGATAACGGTGCCGTTCAATTAGCGATACCACCCTGTTTACATCATAAAACATTCATTTAAAAAAAAACTCAAAATAGAAGTGAAACTATCTATAAATACGCTCGTTTCTCCGTCAGTTTTGAAAGTAAAGCATTGGAACTATCTAGACGCAAACCGAATACTAATCGTTAACATCGAAACAAATCTACTGCGAGTACAACACACCGCCAATGCTTTCCAATATCTTGCATTAAAACCTATATGGGAATCTACAGATATGACAACGAATGAGCCCATTATAAGTTTATAAGCATATTCTGAACAACGCTCGGCTGTGTAGGCAAATATTTGAATAAATACCGATTGACATTATATAACAAGGGCAGTCATAGATGACGTAGCCGAAGATTGCCCGCGATCTGTAAAGTCAATCACTACTGTACACTGTCGATAAATGAACTCATGCCCAGCTTTAGTGGCAAACTTCTACAAGCGTTTCAACTCTACGGTAGTATGTTCCCACTGATAAACGTAATCAGTGAGTCCCGTACGGTTTTAGAACATCTCAGAATTAAATATCCTGTAACCATTCTATACCAGTAAAAGTAAATTTTAATGCATTATCAAGCAAAAATTTTAAATATTTAAATAGCACCTACTCTACTCGATATTAACTAGAGATGGTTGAGAGACGCAATGAGAGCTGCCGCACGTGACACAACTGTTATTAAGGGACCTCATTTTAACATCTCGCCTTAGCGTGCTATTAGAAGGCATTGTCTAGTTGTGGGAACGGTTAAAATAACAATGTGCCTCAAAATCAGCCAGTCACGCAAAGGATAATGTACCATTACCAGGCAAAGCCTGCAAGACCTTTTGTTTGTACGTGAAATATGTGTGTTTCTGTAAATGTACTTAGATAACGATACATGTACGAGTAAGTATCATTGGGTGATCATTTGTCATTACATACAAAGTCCAAAGGAAAGTGTCAAATGTATTTCTAATTTACAGCAATGGTAAAACTGAATACACTGAATCCCTAACCGTATTATACAAAAGTACTTATAACTACAAAACAATAATTTGAAATTACTAAAACATGATAGGGCGCTAAGGAATTCATAAGTATTAGCTAATATTTGCACATTCATTACTGGGACAACAATTAGTTAATCACCGCGTCAGGGAGACCATATATGTATATTTCACCAACACAATAAAGTTTAACAAGCCCTGGTTCACCTATTATGTAATAAAGAGCCACTAATGCAGTAAGTACTATTAAGGAGGTTTATACCTAGAATTCAGTAAAAACATATGAGTTAATCTTGTAGTGCTTTATGGTTGAAATATAATCGCAGTTATACCTGCGCAATCAAATTCTGCATAGGTAGTAAATTGTAAATAGTTCAATGTACTGTTAAATACACAAATTTCCTAGAAATTATTTTTAACATCTCACCAGAATGGACAGCGACATCGTCGTCCACGTCCAAGTATCCTCGTCGAATGCTGACGGGACTGTTGGCCACTTGTTCTTCGTGTTTCTTGATCAAAGCACCAATAACCTCCGTCTCACCACCATTGTCATCGACAAATTTGTCGTAATCTTCGGTCAAATTTGCCACTACTGCAAGATTTTCGTCTAATCCTTCTTCAATGTGCCTGGCTGTTATGCTGCGTAATAAGGAATTACTTCGCGATAGTTTAGTGCTTCGTGACCGACGTATGAAGTTCAATCCTGATATCCTGCCAGGACTCTTATTAGGACTGTCAGGGGTCACGGTGATTCTGGGCGTTTTAAATATTGATGTAGAACTACTGCAACTGCGAATTGGTGATGGTGCATTTAGATTCTGCGGTAGAGTTTTCGATTTCTCTTTGTTGGGTGATAGTAATTTTGGTGAGTCGGGTATTAAAGACAGATTAGAATTTCTTATACTATTTTTTGCTTGTAATTTATTGATATATGCCGTGGAGTTGTTGAGTTTGTTGGATGAAACCGAATCTGTCAACGGTGTATATATTCGATCATATCGCGGTTCGCACGATGTTGTACTTCGCAATCTTGGTTTTGAATGTCGCACTAGACCAGTGTCGGCTACTAGTTTTGGGCTAATGAGGTCGCGCTCACCCAACCTCGTTAACGCTTCGTTTGAGCTTACGGTAGAGGATAAAGGTCTTCGGATTCTATCATTTGGACACAAAACGCTTATTTCGCTCTCACTCTCCGTAAAAGAACTATCACCACGCAACGGAACTTGCAACCTCGCCCTTTCACCAATGTTTCTTCGTTTAGTTTTCGGCACAACATCGTCTATTCTATGCCCACATATCAAAGCTTCCTTTTCTTCAGCAGTCAACGGTAAGTAATTGTCGAAGCTTTCGAAGAGAGGCACGTAAAAAACGGAGCGACGTCGCCCTTGGTCGTCGCAGGTGGCCGAAGTGTTCGGTGACAGGGCTCTCGACATAGTGGTCACGAGCCAATGGCGGATGCACGCCGCGTTACGGCCGCTTACCCTTCATAGTGGTCACTCGCCGCACCGTTGCAGCCATTCGCTTCACTTTACACTGTTTCCTGACCGTTTGTCCTTCATTGATTTCATTTCACACTTTATGATCACTAATTATTGCGCCTTGCTTGGTACTGCACATCGCATTTAACGTAAGATAATATGATAAAGTTCAACAGCGTCTAAATGAATATGGCTGACAAGTGTTGTAATATTAGCCCACGAATTTGATGCGAACAAATTTTAGCACACCTAACGAAATAAGGATAGATAAACACTTCAATATCATTATGCCTATTGCGTCGTTGATAATAAGTAACAATCGTATCTTGGCACACTTTAATAAAGCGTATTAAACAGACTTCAATGAATAACTGTTGTATGGGAGAAATGAGTAAGCAAATAGAGTATCGATTGCATTAAAACACCTGTGTCGTTTCTACTTATCGTCAAGCGATAAGATTACGAGTCAGCGGCGACCAATCAAACATCCGAAACAAATCGCCTTTTATGAAATTATGACCTAACTCTTCATAGAACTCATTTTACTATCGAGAGAAAGCAAACGTTTATAATTCGATTATTTAGTAAATGATAACACATTACCGTGTTTAAAAATTAAAACACTTAGAAACGTGAGCACTTGTTGAAAATGGAAAGAATACAGCAAAATATAAAGTTTTATAAGCGTGAATGGAATAATAATGGCGAACACGTGTATTTGTAAAGAGAGGAGCGGCTGGTGTCGTGCGAATATATTTAGCGGCGCCCTGGTCAGCGCAGAATGTATTCCGCAATTAGTTTGTTAGCGGGGATCGAGTAATTTAATTAACGAACTTGCGTGTGCCGACCAAAATTTAATATCGAAAATTTCAAGCTTAGTCACTTGCATAGATCGATATGAAAAACACCGTCGTAATTTATCATTTTCAAACAACTTATTTAAAAATATGAAAATTGTTCATAGAGTAGCGCTCTTTTCCCATAGAGAAAACTTCTTTTATATAGTAATTTAAAATATTAAATAAGGAATTAATTTACGTTTAAGTAAATATTGAAAGAAGGACATAAAGAGCGATGTCCCAAACAGAATTTTCGCTTTCATCCACGTCTTTTCTCATAACAGGCATTCAGATCTCTTTCATTGTGCTTTATTCAAAGTGAATAAAACACCGGATGCCTTGTCTTGATACTGGAGACGGAATGAGGTCTGAGGCTATGCGAGTGCAAACCGTGGCTCACAAAGCTTGCGGAACAAACGATAATCCGCCTCCCGCAAATAGACTCCGGCGGCGTTCATACTATATTTATACCTAAACTTTTGTACGCACTTATCTCGTATAAAAATGATGATAAATGAAACCCAAAGATTAACCATATTTAAATAATAAATACAAGAAATTATTGACAAAAAAATAAATTGACGAATCTTCTATACAAAAAAATACAAGGCTGTGTATCAAAAGACTACAATACATAAATGTGCAAAATTTTAACAAAATCTGTACCTTCTGAAGATACCTTTAACAATTAAAATAAAAAATTTGTTATAACAAACTACTTAAACATTTATTAAAAAATAAACGGCATAATAAATATTTGGAAATTGAAACAAAAACGTGCGATAATATGTTGTTGAATATACAAAAAGTTTTACATCATTCCTAATGGCATAAGAAACAAAAACGTAACAATAGCATATGTAAACTCACAAAAAAGACAACAGTACACTCATTAATATACGATAATAAGAACTCGTTGAAGGTTGGTATACACAAGATAACAATCCTAAATCTAAAAATTGTTTGAGAACATAATCTGGATTGTGTCTTTGTTTTTAAGTATGTGTACCTAACATAAAATGTTAAATCAAATATAGCAGTTAATAGTACATAAAAATGATTTGAATATTTCAATTGAATATTACATATAAACGTAGTATGAAATATAATAGGTTACAAAAAAGATAATTGCAACAATTACAGTAAAGTAAAAAGTGTCAGTAAAAACAATATCTGATTATGTTAGAGGATGGGGTATGTAAGAAAATCATAAAATCCGCCTAGGGGAATGTTATGCACACTTTTATTCCATTAATGTCCGATCATTTGGTCGTAACATAAAACCGAGAACTACACGGCCTTGAACTCGACAGTAAGTTCGAGCGACAGTTTGTAGAGGAAGTTATAAAATTCTCAACACTATTAAGATTCCCATGGAAATAAAATGTAAATAAGAAACACGAAGTAAACGCCGAGAGAAGACAGAGCGGATCGACTGACTAACACACGATCACGATTCAAACATCGCACTTGCACACTCGCGACATCGTATTGTCAACTTCACAAAACATCACGTTCATAAAATACGTAATACATATCTAAATTGAGATTTAATACTAACAAAAATATGGACAATGTTATGAATGCGATTATTAGCCCTATATGTATTGAAAGTTATTATATATTTAAATATACACGTGTGTCCTTGTGTGTGTGTACACACTCGTGCTTCGAACATCTAGCCCCGCATTAAAACATAATAATATTAAAACACTTCATACAACGACGTAAATGTCATAAAAAAAACTTTAAATACATTCAGAATTTGCTTCTGTAGCAAATTTAGAACTAACGGCTTGGATATTTACTCAAACCAAAAAAGCGAAGCAAATTAAAACTTTACAAGTTGAAGTTACCGGTAGATTTGCAAATACATACATGAACTACGGGATGTTTATCGTGAATACGAAATGAAGTAAGTAAACATGTGTACGTTCAACGGCAGCAGGATAAAGCTGCGTGACTAATGCTGGCGGCAGCCATAATTCATCACTGAAGGCAGGTTGTAGTGTGCGTGTCACTGCAACTGAGCCAGTCGCCGTCCGTTTGCCGCTATCACAACGGTCTTTCAACTTGGGCGAGTTACAAAATATAACAATTTCTACCTCGCCAGGCTACGAGCTACGAACGACATAACAAAAAATCAGGTCAATATTTTATAGAGTCAATGTTTTTGCGAAAGTGATTCATCGCAACGCCTACTGCGCCGCTGTGATCGGAACCATGGAATCAATTTGAATGTTTTAAATTTTGTACCACAACGTTGTGTCGATCTTATAGAGTTATGAAACCGTTGTAATTGAAAGTTTTACTATGATCCTGTGTTTTAAGATATTACTTTAAGCATCTCTACTCTTCTAACTTTCACTCAATTCTGTTTGGGAATGATTTGAAAAGCTAATATGTCATACAGTATTTAGTACACATACTATGTGTTACTCGAACATGGCGATATGTCTACAGACATTGTGTTAATAAGAGCAATATAAGATGCGATAACAACGATGACTTTAATGATATTTACAACTTGATAACTAACATTAATGTGCATAGTCGTAATAATTTATCATTACGATTTATTTTCCCATCCGAAAGGGAGCAACGAGTTAAGCGCTCAATCATCTCCCTCGTGTGTGTGAGTTGCGGCTCAAATGTGTGTGCAATATGAACGCAAAATAAGAGAATAAAACAATATAATGTGGCAGCGGGAAGATATTTTTCACACGCAGTTCTCGCAAATTACACCACAAGAAATTATCAACGTTCTTTAACCGGGGACCGTGGAATGGAATGATAAACGCAACACGTTCTCAGTTATACGACGGCGCCGTGCAATATTTTTTTATTTTACCTCTATATATTTGCCTGTTAATGTAATAATTTACAGGTAAATAACAATATTTATGTAAAGATTTTCGGCCCTCTGGACCACGACAGAAAACAGTTGTGAAACTATCGTTTACGCTTTCGCAAAACTGTTTCAGCCGCACGAATTCTCACAAAATGTACAGAAACTTTAGTTCTCGAGTAGCCTTGAAACCGCGCTGTTAGCGCGAGCTACTCGTAACTTATATTGTGTTTCAGTGTGAAGTATTATATATGTGTGATATTTTATGTATCTAAAATTAATAAGAACAGAGCATTTAGAAAGACTTACAACTTTTAATTTATACCTAACCAATAAAAATATCGCTTTGAGTTTACAGCGAAAACAAATTACACTACAACTGACTTTTATAACAAGCTTAAATTGTTTCATTTTATAACGATGTATTACGTCAAAGACATTTAATGTGGCGAATTAAAATCCAACGCAGTTCATGATGTAACTATATAGCGTGTGTGTGTGTGTCTTATTAAGTACATACACGAGAGACTATAAATCATGTGTGGGCAGATAACACGGAATGTGGACTGCTTATGAGACATATAATTGACATGGTTCAAAAAATATACTGGTATGAGTGTGGTGCCCTCAACTAACGGTTTCTTTATGGCTTTCAACATGAAATACTTTTCTTTTTTAATATGTCACATCCAGACAGAAACATCTGAGTAACTTATAAGAAAACAAACAGTAGACAAAACTTATATGATTAAATGTTATTACATAAATAAACATATGTATGTATTATACGAGATACATAAGAGCACTACTTCAACGTAACAACAACAAAAAACAGGAGAAGGCATCGTAAGAGCGGACGTGCTCAAGACTTCCTTAAAGTGGTTGGACGAGTAAGTTCCTCGGCTATATGTTCTTATAGGTACCAACCATACAGGTTTCTCGAGGGTACCCTACCATAAACACTAATAAAATGTCGACGATAATATGAAATATACGCAATTTATATTAGTTGTCGGGTGTAGTTGTCAATTAAATTCACTAGTATCACAAATAGTAAAAGAAACTTTCATTCTTTACATCTTCATACCGATTTTATAAATGTGTATGTACATACATTCACACATAAAAAGACGCCATGGTCTCTTGACACCCAACATTCCGAAACACAATAATCTCGTGTGATTAATGTCTGCTGCTGCGCGTACACATGTGACAGGATAATTTTATAGACGCTTGCAAAGGGCAAAAGCAAATAAGAACCACAATGTGTAATTTGGATCAACAACATTTTCATAATTACGCGCCACATTGACTGATGCGCGCAGTGTGGTTGAAAGAATCGAAACGTCAGTGTCTCGGGCCATCGCTAACGAAGCGCCTCAGCCCGGTCCCGTTAAGCAAGAGATTATGCTACGACTTAACTGACCCATATACCGTACGACGGAAAAGGTACAAAGTGCATCTACACATCTGTATCCACGTTCATCACTGGCCTGTAACTTGTACAGTTACTCTTCAATTTGATAACTACGATGACTTTAAGTTCGATCATAACGTTTCCAGTCTATGTTAGTCTATGACTATGACTTACAGTCTATGACTTACAATTTCGACAAAATACTCGTATATATATTTAGTTTTTCTAAAGACTCGATTCTCCGATGCCATTTTGCTTTAAATAAAACAATTATCATTAGACAAACTACGAGCATATACAATGAATTCAAAACTCGTGGAAATTATACATAATATAAGTCATATGAAGATTATTATATAATTAGATTGATCGAAGGTGGTGCCCCAGAAGTAAATAAAGCGGTATTAGTTTAATAAGCTTACTTACGCCCTACAAACGTTTACTTATAGCTCAAGTGTGATGTTAAGAAACAATACGCACACTTACTCAGGTGCAAAGATGTGGAGCAAACTTAAGGTCACAATGAAAGCACTCGAGTACCGCGCGTGACAACACGTGTCAGTGAAATTAGAACATAAATTACCATAAAATGTTATCTATTGATAATATAACCTACAGAGGTTTTATGTATCTAGGGTGCAACAACCTGAAGTAAATATAAAGCGTATATTAATAAATACATTGTCCAGTACCTAAACAATAAGTCCACGAGCATTGTATTGAGGTAAAACCCTCTGCACATCTGCTGCACATATTATTACATTAATCGACCGCAACCACAACTCGCAACTCGATAAGTACGTTGTCCTCAAATTACTCCTAGAGAAAACACGTTTAGGAGCAAGACGCTAACATAATTTACTGTTATTGAACACTCTATAACATTTGACTTTTGAGTGCACTCTAGCCCTAGCTAACTTTAGCCTGTACTTTTACTGGAAGAATAGAACTGAACAATTCGAGAAATAGAAATGTAAGAACGCGTGTAAAGGCGCAAACAAGTAATGGCTACGACAAACGGGAACGAATTCGAAATGATGCAAACAAAGCCGCGCCGGGGGCGGCGGAACGTGTTCAGAGCCTCAGAGGTTGCCGCGAGAGTTGTGCAATAACGATTTGCTACGCCACACAGCCGCTGCGGCCCGTGCACAGACAAAGAACCACTCGGATACATGCTCTCAAATGTGCTCGTTTGCTCAAATACGATTGTAGTGTTACGAATCTTGCTTGTGTTTGAACAGTACGAACATACTCGTAGTATAGTTACGCTTAAAACAGCCGCGTTTGTACAGAGATTAGTCATACAATGAGGACTTTCGATCTTCCCGCGTACCGAGATACTGCATCCGATGTTTAGAACGAACGGCGTACAGATTAGGGTTGTTGCTTTAAATGCATTTCCAATTTAAAAAAAAATAAGAAAAAAATGTAATTTAAAAATAACTTTAAATAAGTACAAAGCGACACAAAACCTAATATCTACCGAAAAATTTATGTATTTTCATATTGTCTAGGAACCTTTAACATTAAAGTGGATTAGACTCAGGGCCTATTGCATATTATCTATATCTATACGAATAGTAAAATAATAAGAGTGGTAATTTTTAATCGAGAAAATTTATACTATCTGTCATAGGAGCGCGAGCGAAGGCTGAGGTACCAATCAGATATTAAATAGGCATACTTAATTTATACGTTGCCACCAACAGTTCAAAAGCAAATTGTACACTTACAATGTATTATTCCACACGAGGTACATATAAAATTATATAGCAGCTGGCACAATAGCAACATAACTGTTATTAGCATAAGTCGTGACGAGGCTCCGCTGACACCGGGCCCGGATAGTCCCGAGCCGTTCACCAGCGCAAGGTCACGATCAAGCGGTGTGACGCCAGTTTTGATTCAGTTAGATACATTTAATAAGCACAGTACTTAAATATCATAAGGTCAGAATCACCATTTATTTTCATACACTTACATTGATGTGGAAACTTTTAGCTGCGGGGTTAAATTATGCATGAATAGTGCGGCCGCCTGCATAAGGCCTGTATATTTGCACGAACTTCTTAACGCCGCTTGGCGGGGATTTCTTCTTGTTTAAGTTTATTTTTAGCCCCATTCAATAGAAAAAGCTTTTAAGTTCTGCCGCAATAAAATCACGTTTAAAGTCAAGTAAAATTACATACATAAAACTACATATTCGCACATTCAATTGCTGTTTATCAAGCAATTTATACATACAAATTAGCGACGTATACTGTAACCCAAATTATGGCGATGTCATCGTCAAAGATTAACCTCTATCAATTGATCTTTAGTTGAAGAAGGAAATAATAAAAACATATCGTAATATATCACAACAGTGTATGAAAATGTCAACAATAATGATCACTGTGTTACAATATATTAACATTTCCGCAGAAGCAATTCATATAGGACTCAAAACATAAGGACTCGACAACAATTCATAGACAGTTGTCGAAGCAACAGACAGTGAGTCAGTGCCCTTTCACTCTGCGGCTTCTCCGAGGACACAACAGTCTAGTGATAATTTAGGTATAACTTATTATCTGGCATATTTCTCATTTTATAAACAAACTTTATTATGAACACGAAAAGGTAAAAAGGGGTGAGATTCTCAACATACTTAGACGTTTTTCTCATGATATATCTCGTAATAATATGAATGGTGGCGCATTAGCGATAAGCTATGTAGATATGTTATACGCAATAAACTGATTGCATGATATGTAAGCATACATCATACATACGTACGTACATACATACATAAAAGCCAATTTTTTACTAGTTTTGCGTCCCGTTATTGAAACTCTACGTTAGTATACACGACGATAGATTCTGTTTTCAACATTTAGAGTTATTTATGAGTTTTACGTGAAAGGAATCTTAGACATTTATAATAACTGTGATTCAATAGGATTACATTATTCTGCTTCAAATTTTCTATGTGTAATGTACATGCACACATACATCAAAATATAAGGAATATTCCAAGAATATTATAATATTGTGTAGCATAAAATCAAATACAATTGAGTGGTAAACATCGGGAGGAAAATGCAGGACACATTAGCTGACATTGAGATAAGCGAGCTTCCGGCAAAATGTTGCCACCCAATTGAGATAAATGGCCGAATATTTGATTTAGTAAAAAAAATATAATGTGCGCCCCAGATAACATTTTATACAAACATTGACAAAATAATTTATCGACTCTATCGTCCAAAAATTCACACTTTAATAGTTTAATGCAAACGCTCTTGAAAAAAATTGTATGAAGTAACTGAGACATCTAAACGATCCTTAAATAATACTCCTTGTGTGCTTCAACTGAAAATGAATAACGGACGACGAATAAACAAGTATACCTAAATGCTTTCCCACTCCTGCCTAATCGAGTGTAAAATTGAGACAATGGCCAATAAGTAACATGTTATATGCACTGATGCACACGGATTCTAAATGCATCTCAAAGAGGTAAACAATCATTATTCCGACATGTCCTACTAATACCTACTTGGTAATGTGTAATTTAACTTATATTGTAAGTTATAAAATCCTTAAATGAACACCTCAGCAATAAAGACCACATGGTTTGTGACTTGACTGATTGATGTAGCGACAATTTAAAAAAACATGTCAACATAACGCCTATTCGCTACTTCGATAGGAAAAAAACAAAACAGAATTGCTATGGAATATTGAACATGATTAGTACATTTTAAATCAAAACACAACGGCGGATGATTCAATAACAAACTATGTATTTGCTCATAATAAACAGGAAAATTAACATGTTTTCAGAAATAATTATACTTCAGTCAGGTCTTCCAACATGACACCGGAAGAATAAATGTAATATTGATTAGCATTATCTCACAATAATTAATTGTTGTAACTGTTAGTGCCCTTATTAGCAGCATATTATTATAAACATTTAGATACTAAATTGGCTTCCAAATGGGGTAAATAATATCGAATAATATTCATGTGCACAGATACAATATTTGCGTAGATGTTCCCTGCAAAAAAATTAATATCCACAGATGAGGTAAGGCAGTGGCAGGTGGCCATTCGAATAATTAAACAAATATCAAAACTACTAAAAAATGTTTCTCAACTGTGATTAATCCATTCCAGAAAGTTAAATGGACAGCTGCTAACAAAATTACATTTTGAGACGCAACTGCCCATAGTGAACATTGTAAAAATCTCGTATAGACAGTAAGAAAGTTGAAATGAAATCACCTGCTTAGTATGTAAAACGACACCTGCACAGCGGCAGATGGTGAACAAAAAACAAACGACCCTCGCGCCCGGAAACCAGCGGTGGGCGCGACGCGAAACTACCGATCGACGAGAGATTTACAAATTACCCGTGTAGGCTCGCGGGGGAATTATTTTGATTTCGGTTAATGTCATTTAATAGCCGGCCCATTACAATAATTACGACATTTTTTTTGTCATGGGCTACACAAAGGCAAATAAAATAAGATATGAATAAAATCCATATTTTCAGATCGATAGAAAGTTAGAAAAATATATAATAGCCATTTGATAGCTAAAATTGAGTAGATACTTATTGTATGTAATTGAAACAATAATTTCATGATATTTACAATCTTCCTAAACTGTATTCATTAACGTAAGTATTGGGTTTATAACGGATATTAATAATTAAAGTAAGAATTCTGGAATATAAGTATGTTTTATTCAAAGGCAAGACG
>DWGJ01001132.1:0-21969 GCA_018246895.1 Aspitha aspitha aspitha
GGTATATGATAGTTTGAGAATTCATTATTTGTTTTTTTTTTAATCTATGCCAACAATTAGACCCAGCGTAGACATCACTTTTTTATCTGTAACTACGTTTAATTGTCAGTTATACGAAAACAATACATGGATATAACGTTAGTACAAAATCAATGGGAATACACCCCTACAGTGATATAATAAAAAATATTGCCTTGTTACTCCCAACCAAAGTCGTTCACATCTGAAGTAGCGTATGATTTTTGCGAGAAGAAAAATACACATATGAGAAATTTGTTTCAGACAACGAATAAATTCGAAATATCACGGTGATCGCGTATTGCCTCTAGCGAAACAAAAATCAAAGACAAGCCAGAATTTAAGCGTCAAACATCGTACCTACCAATAACACGTTGTAGTAACGACGACAGACGATTCTACAGAATTCAAATACGTAACATATAAAATGCATTTTCACAACGCTGGTGTACGATCCTTTGATAAACCAGAATTCCAAAGGTTCAGATAAGAACAATCTACGCTTCTATACTAATATTATAAAGCTGAAGAGTTTGTTTGGTTGAACGCGCTAATCGCAGGATCTACCGGTTAGAATTGAAAAATTACTTTTGTGTTGAATAGTCCATTTATTACGGAAGGCTATAAGCTATATAACATCACGCTATGACTAATAGGAGGGGAGCAGCAACGATAAATGTGTCAAAAATTGTAAAATACTGATCCACGCGGGCGAAGCTGCAGGCACAGCTAGTACGAAATGTGGGATTTTTCAACGAGAACCGAACATGCATTGTCACGGTCACGTCGCTGTATTACCGATACTCAAATCTCGACGTCACTTCTAAAAAGCACAACAAAACGATCCCGATGTCACGCCCATGCAATTCCGACGTTTCTCACGCGGGCATCGAGTCCCGAACAAACAGTACTTGTACCACTGAACCGTAACTCGAGACGCTTCGAACGCTTTCTTCAACTCCACAACCATTGCTGTGTAAGTGTAAGGCGTTGGGATTGTCTCCCTTTCCCGCGGGCAATGGTCTCTGCACTTGGACCGAGGATGCAGTGTAAGGCTTCGTAACCCAAGCGACCGCAATACAATATCCTATAACAAAAGGACGATACAAAAGAGCCGCGAGGTTCGACACGTTTGTATGTGAGTTTACAATTTAACATCCCGTGGGAACTGACCACGGGCGACGTGATAATTACCTAGTTTGCCTATAACCTAAACAAACCCTTCGGCGCAGGGCTAATGTGAAAGTCGTAATTATAGGGCTCGCTCGGTTCTTGGGAAAGTATAGGGAATGCCCTAAACGTCGACCGGTGTGCTATTATTATTAGATTATATTATTACCGATGCCTGCGATCGAAAGGGAATATGATATGAGCTAAATGCGTTTATTTTTTATTCCATTTCTTTTTGTTTCGTTTCGTTTATTTTTTTAAATTGTTTCTGTCCAGTTACGAAATCATTCTTTAAATACTGAAGTTAATAAACCTATATATATAAAAGACAAACAAAAAATAATTATTATAATACTAAAAAGTAATTAAAATTATATACTAGTATAGTATGACTTAAAATTCATTTTCTTAATTTTAACTATCCTACATATGTATGTATATCTCGAGTTTAAAAAGAACAAGCGATGGATGGTTTGCTAAACAAAATTTTCGAGTTAAATGCCTAGGCTTTTACGTCCATGATATCAGGGAGATATAAGGAAAGTGAAATTACTTGGAGTCGAATCGGTACCGGTTACCTGCGCGCGCGATGTGTCTCCGCCGCCGGGGGACGGACGCACGTACCTCATCTTACTGGGTAAATATTTACAGAACCAGTAGCGATGAATGGAAAAAACATTGACAAAAACACCAACGCGTCAAGACTAAATCGGGATGCGTAAAAAAATTACGGATCATTGAACAGTGAACACTATGTTTGATTGTATTTGTTATTTTGTAACTTAAGCACCGACGCGGTTAAAAAACTACTTAGGAGGTTTAAATACAGAGTTTTAGGGTTAAAATGTGTCTCGCAATTTGGGTGTAAGCAGGATGTAAAAAAAAATATCTTACGTATTTATATGATTTCACCCTCCGAAAAATACTAATTTGGTTTGTAAGCAATCTTATAAAAGCAAAAAGTATTGCAATTAGGGTTCGGATTTAATATTAAAATGTTTTTATACAATTTTGTTATTTTTACCTAAGATTAGATGAAATTAAGGAGTATCGCTTAATTATGTATGTAAAAACGAACATTGTCAAATATTATTGTCATGTTTTTTTCATTATTTTAAATTTAAAAAAAATAATCAAAATAAAATATTAATAGCGTTTAAGAAAATAACATTTTGTCCCATCAGGAATCTCTGTACCCATATCTGTAGTGATAAAAACTGTAAGCAACAATGTACCCGGTTCGCTTTATCACTAGTTATTTGATCATTCCGCTAAGAAGCCCAAAAGGGATATCTACTACAAATAGGCTCGTGCACTCATCGATAACCGCCCAAGTTATCGATACACAAATAATCGTTTCCTTTCATTTATCGACAGATAGCGCTATGTTATGATTTATGAGTCACGTACCAGTTATCTGTTATTGTACGCAGGTAAAGTTCAAGATAAGTTATGTTCTTTTTGTAAAATATTTCCGTTTTATTAACAATAACATAACATAATCGGAAGTTAAAAGTTAAGCCCGAGTTGAGCTTCTCACATCTATAATGAAAACAAAAATAACGGCTGTCACCTTCACATGGGTTTTTTTATGATTTTATAAATATTATTCGGTCAAAATAATGGATTATTTGTGAGGTAATATTTTTTAAAATTTCACAAATACGTATGTACGCATTTATAGTATTTCATTCCAGACAAATACTCACTGGATTTATAAGAGTTTTATTCCTATACTTCTACACTAGAAAATTTGGATAAAGAATGCCGTTTAAGGTATAGTAATGTTAGAATTACCTAAAATTACGTTTCCGAGTAAACAAACTTACATGAAAAGTCGATCATAGTTCTGCTGTTGGCAACCCTTGAGAAATACTTGTTGTTGTTTATCCCTCAAGTTATTCATAGTTACCTCTACTTTAAGTTATCTAGGAACGGAAACACCTTTAGTTAGCTGCAAGCTATTAATATTCTTCTTTTGGGGTCTCTTTAACTAAGCAAGGCTTGAACTATACTTCATCATACTACTAAATATTCCATATTTATCCCATATATGCCGTAGAGATTATTCAAACTACAAAATTCATAAGGGTAGCTATGAGACATGGTAAAATAATGTGTACAATATTAAGCGGAGATTGAAATCAATGCAGTATTTCATCTAGTATCAAATATATTTTAATGAAATAGATGGATATTTAATATTTCCAAGTATATAGTTATGTGTTAAGGGTTTAATATTTTCCACAAGTGCTTATAGCTACATATCAGAAACATTCCATATTTCTAATTAGTAAGTAAATATTTATTTATAAGGAAGATCCACTGAAGTTAATACATACACGAGTAATTAACACCTTACGAGCGTTAATTTGTAGGCAAACATGTGGTAATTTTGCTAATTATTGATTACATAGATGAGGTATTGAATACAGTAACCGGGTCGCTATTTCGCTATATCGCCGTATTTGTGCCTGTTTGTTGATTTTACTAGCGACATTAGTAGTCAGTATATAGAGTCGTAGGTAGAGTCGACTCTATGTGATAAACATCACATACTGGAACTGTATGAAAACAATAAAAACAATCAGTTGAACCAGTAAATCAATAGTAATCCATGAAACTGCGAACTTTGCAAGCGCTACACCGCTTTAATTAAGCAATCGAAGCGCTGCCTGAGCGCTGCGTCAGTGTAGTTTAGTACGAGCGTAGCCATTATGGAGTCAGTAATGTATTGCAGAGATTTAGACACCTACCAATAAAAGTCAAGCAGGCTACAATTGCAGAGGTTCCACTAAATATAGTATGTACATATATAGGTATTGTTAAAGGAATCGTCGCGTTTGTAACTGACAAAGATTTAAATCGCAAGCAATCTGTAGAGTTCTCGACATAGAGCGTAGATGGTTCTGGTATGGGGGAGGATTGGAGAAATTTCTTCTTAAATTTCTCGTTATGAGAGGATCCGTATCCAGTAGTGGTATTATACATATAAAGGTATATACCGTATCAGTGCTCATTGAGCGGTTAAAAATTCCTAATCAAGAGTGATTGAATTATTCCTCAAAATTGCAGCAAATTTCGAAGGCGATAAAATGTAGCAGCATAACAATCAATTCTGTTGAGGGAAATATTGATCTCTACATGTTCCAAAAAAAGTACACAATTGAGCCTTTTTGCAACATTTCTATAGTGTATTGTGTCGTACATAAAGTTAATAATGTCCCCCTAGCTGCTTACAGAAACTGTCAGCAACAAGTAAGAATGCATTTGACATAATATTAAATCGTTTATTATTTGACAAAATGGGGTGTAACTCTAACAAATTTGGTCAAACAAAAAACGTGGTGTTTAACTGAAACGCACAGAGAAAAAATGGTATAATGAAAAGAGAGGGACGTTATATAACTTTTCCTATATTTTATATGTTCTGGACTTTGTATTGCTGAAAAATTGTAATTTAAGTGATATACACTAATTTGTCTTAGTTTATCAATTTAAAAATGGAGTTACAAGAAAGAAACCTTTGAAGTTAAATGCCAATTAAAAGTTATATAAATTTTTATAGTTTTTATCTTCCACCAAACGTGTTTAAATTCACATAGAATTAATAATCACAGTACTACTTACCGGTCCCTCTTTGCCAATACGTATCGATTAGGGATTATTGCAAGCAAGAGGGAATACGCATCTTCAACATTGGTTCTGTTTTGAATAGATAAGTAGCATATATATATCCCGATATGCTAAACTACTCTAATAGCTTAATAGAAATAAAGATATCTTCACTGTGATATATTAATTTATACGCTTGAACATTTAGTAACTTAACATTTGAATAATTTCACACGAAAATGGTTCCTTTATATCGTTCGGTCGATATCAAGTTCGAACTTCTTTATAAACGCACTCGTATTCCATAATGTTCTTAGATAATTCGCTCCTCAAATTACACTTAACTTGAAGATATTTGAAGCTTCTTATCATCGCAGTTGCTTTGTCATATTGCTATAAAAAAATTAATAATGTGAATAAAATGTATGTATTACTGGCCACGTGGTCCAGTGAGTAAAGATCCTGACTGCGAAACCAGCGGTCGTGGCTTCAATTCCAAGACAAACATACATACCATAAGCACATTTGTTTGTTCCTTATCTGGGTGTAATACAAATATTTATGTAAGTGTTATATATTATGAATATATGTATATATTTAATTTATCAGTTGCCAGGTTACCGCAGTAGATGCTCCGACTAGTTTATTATCCCAATTATTATTACTGTTATATCTACATATCTACGAATCGTGTGTTACTAGCATGTAAACCTAATTAAAAGTATTCTTAGGATATTATAGGCAAAGTAGCAAGTAGATTTGTATGTAAATATCCACAAACTTGACATACTTTATGATATGGCAGTAACGAGTCGAAGCATGTATCCGCTAACGATCTTAACCAACCGCAATAGTTGGAGAGGACCGCTTCTTCGAACCGAAAGTTTGTTAATATTGCGATTCACATAACTACTCACTGCTTGGGTACCACTTAAAGAAATATACAAATATTCGCCATCTTATATCACGTTACTACATACGTTATATGTATAACTGACACATTTCAATATCACTCACTATAATATCGAAGAAAAATAATGTGAAGTGAAGTCGAAAAATGTAACCTAGGTACTAAGTAGTAATTCGTATGACACCCAAATCATGGCTCTGTGAACTAATGAAACTTTTGAAATAAATATGAGGCGTTAACAAATCTTTTACCAATGATATTTAAACAGAAATCAAGGAACGACCGTATTACACACAAATTCATAATAAAATAGTGGTTAGTTATATCATGTTGACTCTTTGAGGTTTTTAACGAAGCATTTACCGAGGTTTATTATGCAGTTGCACGCACAGTCAGCGAATGTTTACAGCGGATATACACAAGTGACAATGCAAAACTGTGTTAAAGTAGATTAAGTTAGTACGTTATTTAAAAAAATAAAGCTTTTTGACAATTATGTCTGAATTATTGAAATAAGAAATGAAGGTGCTACTTGGTGACTGCTCAAACCACATGAACAAAAATATACGGGGTTGTCCCCGAATTCGGGGTCGAATTAGCACTGAATTTTCTTGCAACAATCGGCAAATTGTGATCAGGGATTTAAATAATTCTCATTAAATATTATTCGTTAACTGTCGTTACACTTTTAGGTTACATTCGATAGCAAAAGGTCACAATATCTATTTTAAAGGTTGATTTCAGAATGTATGCAACAGTAACGTTTCGCCAAATCTTTTCTGAATCAAACTGCTAAAGTTTGGAGCTGTAAAGGAATTGTAAAATTGGAATATTTCGAGACAAAAGTGAAGAAGCACACCCTAGGCATCCGAAATTACACGTCGCTTATTATCAGGCAAGCTCGTATTCAAATGTAGTGCTATGAAAGAATGTAAACACGAAAATTATAATCAAAACTTTTTCTTTCCCGCAATTATTCGAACTGTTGCATCGTTCCCATCGGTATTAGACTCGGGTTCCCATTGCCGTAGTGAAACTTTCAGCTAATGAAACATCCAGAACCTTAATTAGCAGAAGATAAACTTGTTCAATTTGTTAACCTGAAGGTACACTGCGCTCCGCAAAACAAACATGTAACTGAATTGCAAAAAGTTACAGTTATCATTGGATCGCGAAAGTTGCTAACGTTGGAAATGCATTTTTCTACGCCTAGCTATCTCGTGGCTGACTGTACTTTTACTTTTCCAACATGTAAAATAGCTTCAATTTTTAAACTATTAACAAGCTATTGAATAGTTTTATTACGATTTTATGGAGTGGATATTAAAACTGAAATAATGCTCATAAACTGAAATTAAAAGACACCATTTGAAGTTAATTTGATGGTTATATAAAACAAGAATAAAATTAAAAGATAGGAAAGATTGAATATAACAAAAGATAAATATGCCTTCCTGCTGGTCATCTTATAGATCTCGGTCGTCCACTATTTTCGCGGATATCAGGGTTATGACGTCAATCACTACTATGTTCCTATCGGATTAGATTATACTGATAACGATAAGTAATACTGGTATTTTTATATTCATCATCATCATCAAGGTTATTGACCTACCCTAAATTGGTTGTATAGCGTAATTTGTATATCCACAAATATCTTTTTTAAAAGGACAGCTGATCATTAAACGCATACTTCAAAGGTGAATTTCTAGTTGAATCTGTAGTTACCTTCATACAATATTTAATTAAACTTATTACCTTTTGCAATTACTGTAATTTGCATCCTCGAAGCTAACAGAATTGAAAAAGTTCATAACCTTTTACCGAGACACGGAGTCCTTTTTACAATTTCGAACTAATTACCCTTTGAACCTCAGTTTTACAATCCTTTCAGAGATTATGAGGTTAAAAAGGATTTTCCACGTTCTACATTTTTTTAATATGACGGTTGTAATATAATAATTTACCTGTTTTGCACACTTTACCATCTCTATATTTCTACGTTGAGAGTTTTTGTTAGGTCTGTGGTTAGTCCAGTTTTAATGTCTTTCGTTAATTTATATAAACTTCATGTGCATTACGATATATTTTCCTGTCAGTTATGGCGGTGTTTGTAGAGGTGTCCAGGTAGACAAAACTAGAGTGTAGAGCTAACAGCACGCTACATCATAAGTCCAACCATCATCAGGTAATTAAAGGTCGAAGATATTTCAAAAGCTTTTTACATATTTCAAGAGAATGAACTTCAATATAATTCATTTGCAACTTGCAACCATATCACACTAAATTACATAACTGGGAAAATACCCAATTTATATTAATTCAGAATTTTACAAAAAGAACATGTTTTGCACGGAAAACTCTATGACAATGGGTGCAATAGTGCTTTTAGTGAAAACCTTACAAATGAACGAAACATCCTGCAATATTGTTATTTATTCGACGTCTTCAAGTTGACATTGATCGCAAAACCGAGACGGAACGTTTTGCGGTTTATTAAGGAAGTGATAATAAGATCTTACGAAGAAAGCTTGTTGAAGACGCTTTTTAGTAATAACTCGCAAAGAGATAGGAGGTATTATATGGGCAAGTCGTAAGAATTTTATGGATGGATCTTCATGATGATAAAATACTTCAATGATGTCCTAATTTGGTTGACACAGTGGCTATAAAACGTAGCATGTTTTCTAACCAATTTTTTATCGTTTCACTGTAG
The DNA here is from genome assembly GCA_018246895.1 of Aspitha aspitha aspitha. NCBI lineage: Eukaryota > Metazoa > Arthropoda > Insecta > Lepidoptera > Hesperiidae > Aspitha > Aspitha aspitha. Next base: position 8,430 of record DWGJ01001132.1, read on the forward strand.
CTTATGGGTTTCCTTTTCTACTTAGAGTGAGACTGGTTAAGGTCTTAATTCACCACGCTAGCCATGTACGAGCTGGTACATTACGCATCTTAGAACTGATTTTGATGCACTCTCTGTGCAAAAAGTAGAAATGCGCCGCAAGCATATAATGTCAATTTTAAACCAATAGTCTAAAAAAAATTATTTACAGTGGCAGCGAGGCGAGGTATGCTTCAGGCGCCCGCGGTTGGACCGACGTATATTCTGTAGCATGATTCAAAACATTAGCTTCCAAGATGTTATTATTTTGAAATATTGTATGCTAGATAAGAAAATCATGATTGTCTTTCGGCAACTGTTTGCTTTGAAGAACTTTGTCGATTAAGAAATTGTAAATTAGTTTACCGGACGCAGCTTTCAAAACAGATGTATGGGATTGGGAATCACGAGTCGTTAGCGCCGCGGATTGCTTAACTTCATAAAGTTAACTTGGCGGGATTTACAGAGGCCGGCTTTCGTATCCCGTAAGTTAGTTTTTCTTTTTCTCTAAGGTCTGACCCGGAGCGTCGCCGACTTTACCTTTTTTACTACATATAAAAATACCTTTGTAAGCTGTGAATAGTAAGAAAATAAAGTTTTCACTTGCAAAAAACCATCGTGAATACTTGCTCGGAAAGAGACTGAAGTTACACATCTCACGTTTTAATACTTTCACTGCAATAAGTATTTCTACTAGTATTACGCTACTAGTATTACTACTACATAGTATAGTCATCAAATAAGAAGTACGATGCTGTACATCTTCATGCAATAAACAATGCATATTTGGTGGCATTGTAATGACATATTTGCGGATAGTTGCAAACTAACATTAAATTAATATATTGAAATTAATTTCTCCAAGTAACGCGTGATACAATTAACTATGTAAAATACCTATTGGTTGGGAACGGAAAATTTATATTAGTTTATCTGTAAAGGCAACCAAGCAGATGTTTGCGAGTGGCGAGAAGTTAGCGGCGCGCATTGCGAAACTTTGTAACGTAAATGCAGTTGCAATTACAGACTGGCCGAGTTGCGCGCTATCTCTCAATGTTGCATTTTTTTCTTTTTTTTAATAAGATATAAGTTGGAGATATTTCAACTTTTCCACTACCCATAAGCACCTCCACAAATGTTTTGAAAAAAGCTATTGTTCATTGCTGGAAAAAGGTTTTGTGTGAAACGCATTCGTTATTTATGGGTGGGGGTGGTCTTTAGTCTACTACCGACTGATCGGGTTGGTTGATGGATGATTTCTTATCAATTCGCTACTTTTCAATAAACTATCACAATCGTAAGATAAAAGATCTAGTTTCCGTTTATTTTGCTATTAACATTATGACTGTTTCCTCTTCAAAGATTTTAAAACCGCCAGTATTATCATGAATAATTAATAGTATACATTTATTACAAGTGACAGGATGGTAAAACGATGATTTATTACAACATTGCTTGTCGTAATTCCGGTAGACGGTAACGGTGTTGTTTATTTTGTAAGCGGAATTGATCGATTGATTGAATATTAGTTTATCTGTAAAGATAACAACACGGATTGACATTCGCATTATCGGCTGCGGGCTGCGGGAAACTAATACCAGGGAAGACGAAACTTTTACGTTAATGCAGTTGCAGTATAGACCGTCCGAGTTCAGCGCTACAGCTCAACCGTTTATTTTTCTTTTCCGATGAGTATTCAGCGCTATTTAATTTCTCCAGCGCTATATTAAATTCAATATCATATTTTTTTTATGTTATTTATATACATCCAATTCACGAATACGTATACTAATGGAAAGCGTTATGTTTAGACGGCACTTTTACCAGGTGGGCTTGTATAAATGCAAGCCAATGAAATTTTTTTTTTGTAAATCGTAGGTACTTCTTTATACATAGCTAACATTTATCGGCCTTTAGCGCCCCGCAGCGTGAAGTAGGCTGATAGAAACAAAAATACGGAAGAAACTCTCATGTGTTCCAGCTGATTCAAAATCATAAGACAATGATTATTCAGTAATATACTTTAACGATACCTTTAAAAGTCGGTGACCACAAAACAAAATACAAACAGTTCGTTGGACAATCTACGTGCACTATAAAACCGTACCGGTATATGATTTAAACCACCCCCGTTTCGAGAACACTCTTAACTCATGGAAAAAGATACCTATATTTTTCCATTTACTAATTGTGAAGGTAAAAGTTAAATGTAAATTTTCCCTGCAAATACACGGTTCATTTTGTTCGTTAAAGCTTCGAATATTGAGCCATAAATAACTTAGTTTTTAAATAAAATGTTGCTCTCCATCGAACGTCTGACATTTATTTAGTCCGAATACAATTTTATCGATGCGCTTCCGGTTTTATAAATATCTAACGTGAGAATATTGATAAACATGTGTATTTATTTACTCAGTCGTGTGCATTTAATTAAAATAATACAACTAATTAAGTGCAAGACAACAATAAGTTTAGATATAAAACATTAATTAATTAGAAAAAGGCGGCAAGTGACATGTTAGTTGTTTTTTGACTAATTCGAATAAATGTCAGAATTTCGAATGCGGATTGTAAAATTTGAATTCGACAAAAGTACTTCCAATTGTACTACACAGATTGATTACTGATTTAATTATTAATTCCTGATTTAACATAATATATAAGATATGTGGTTCATATTTGGCACTCGCTGCTTTCTGCCTACCCCGTTAGGGACCTGGCGTGACGATATGTATAAGTGGTTCACTGCACTGCTATTTTACTGAAAGATATATCGGAAAGTGTCGACGCAAAGAGATCCAAACTTACTGATACTCCATGCAAGCATTCACTACTATATTTTAGCAGATATATGTATAAAGAGTATAGCTCTCAGCGGGAGCTTTCAAATAAATTGTGTCTATTCACAGATATATACGTATATTCATTCTCTATTTAGCCACAGATAAAAAAGAAATTGTTTATACGTTCTGAAAGTCTTTCATTACCAAATATTGTAATAACACAGTGTCCTAAAAATAATTCAAACTATCTTTCATACGTCGTCCAAATATTCTAACTAATAATGTGAAGGTATTAAAAAATGTAGTCATTACTCGGGAGTAGAAACCTAGCGTCATGAAATGTAGGTCCCAAGTTTAGCAAAGGCTTCAAAGTAATTAATTGAATTCCTTCTAATGTGCGCTACTAACGTTATCTAATGGCAGGTGATCCCGGTGATACATGAAATAGAAAATTATTTCAAATGCAGGAAAATAACGGCAAACGGTCGCGAAATGCTTGGAAAAAAATAATATACTTATCCGGTATTAATGTGTACCGTTAAAACGTAAAATACCCGGTTGTTGTTGGAAAACCGGAAACAATGCGTGCATTACGCAGTATTGCGTACCGACCGCGGCCATTATTGTCGTAGAAAAACAAAAGCGGTTGGTCTATGGGCTAATTTGTGCACAGATAATATTCTAGAATGGACTTTGTAGTGACCTAAAAGTAGGTTAGTGGTTTATATGTGTTTTTATCATCTGTTTATTACGTCCATTCGTATTTTTTTTTACTGTATAGTTGAATTTAAGAGCGAAATAAAATGTTGTTGAATTATCAATGACATTCCCGTTACTTGTATAGAAGTAGATACTACATGATCTGTATATTAATTTAAAAAGTGCATTTCATATAATTTTCCTTTAATTCACAAAACAATTTTTTTGCTTTCGAAAAAATCTTTAGAATCTAGAAAATATCACTACACCGCGTGAAAGCTTAAATTAAAAATATTGGAGAGGATGGAGCATTGTTTTGTCGGAGAATTCCCGGGGGATCTTCCGTTCCACTTCCCACGTCGTTTAGATAAATAGCAAAAATTTTAGCTACACGTGAGCTATTTCAACTTCGATATAAAAAATTTCAGAGTTCGTGAGCTGAGGTCACATAGGTACAGGATTGGATATTGGTATGAGGAAAAACTTGAAAACGCAGATTTAAAAAAGTTTGAAAGTACGATAAATATGTACCTATATGGAATATCAAATATAATTTTCTCAAACAATTGATATCTTATTTTAATTGTGCTGTATAACATCTATACATGCCTTATTGCTTCATCTAAAGTTACCACCCTGTATATAGAGTTAGTATATCACGTCATTGACGCTAACGAGTTCATTAACTTGGTAAATTATTAAAGCCTGCCTCTTTAGTTACAGGTAAGGGCGCTACGAATAGCGAGTAACAAGTAGTGGCCTGAAGAAATTAAATGAAGGTTTAAATCAAGGGCGTTTGAATGTCACATGAAATTTGGCAAAAACATCTGTCTACACTGTTTCAAACCGCCGTTTAAAAAATATAAGCAGGCAGAAAAAAACAGTGAATAGCTGCAAAAAATAATGTTAATGTCTCTTCTACGAGTTTAAATAAAGTGTCTGCATATTAAATTACATGAAAATCGGTTCAGCGGTTCCGACGTGAAAGCGTAGCAGACGGACGGAGTTACTTTCGTATTAGTTACTTTATTAACATAGATATTACATACATACTTATAATACAATATTATACGTAATTCATGCGCAACTTTCATTTATATCGTTACCGGCTGTTTGTTTACCAACAATGAGAATTGTAATGATAATTTGGGACATCTTCACATGTATGAAGTGCTAATTGATTACGAACAAGCAGAAAATAATCTATTGACCAGTGACCTATATACCTTTCCATATACTTAAGTATTCATACGCAAAACACATTTGCGAAAATATATTTCCATGGAATCGAACCCGGGACCCAAACTCACAACAATTAGGTCCATATGCGTGCGTATCTGTTTGTCATTTAAAATGTTTTTAAGTGTCTATAGGTAAACACTTGTTACTGGCCAGTAGCCATTTTCTTGAACAGTGTAATAAAAAAGATGGACGGAGTCCACAAGATTATTAAATTTTATATCCTCATTTCAAATTACGCGTTGATCGCTGGCAATGCAGCTCACATCGAAGCCAAGCGAGTGCCTCTTCAATTAAAACAATAGAAAATCAACACGTGTATTGTTCTACGATGCTCGCAAATTGTTCTTGGCCATTTCATTATCACTTTCAACACTATTACCAAACACAAGGCATTGTTTGATTTGTTGGTGAAAAATTGTTCGTTCACCGGAAAACTTGTTTCGTTTATGCACCATACGTACGAATCACATGGTCTTAATATACGTTTCTCTTTCATGCCGCTGTATGGGTTTGCATTAAGATGATTATCATGAAATTGGCTGGACTGTGAAACAATGAGCAGTAAAGGTGTAGACACACAATTATGAAGCTCGCATACGTGGCGAATAAATCCATACTATTAAAATTGCTATTATTACGAATCACGCCAGATCTCTAACGGGGTAGGTAGATAGCAGAGTGCTCTGTCCTTACAAACCTAACATGTTTAACCCACATTCATCCTACCTACCTACAACCTACTATACGGTTAGGATGCCCGAAATTGGTAGATCAACATTAAGTTGATTCATAGATGATTTAATACCAGTTTACAGAGACTTAGGACGTCGTACCATTACTTGAAAGACACCATCAATAACGAGAATGCTAATAAACGTTAGAACAGCTTGCGATGATAATATGAAACGTGCCATTATATTCCACGAATACTTGACTCGTGTAAATGCCTTAATATCATGACCTGTTTGGTCATGAACCGTAGTGATTGCTACAATTTAAATAGAAACTGATGTTACTCGCTTACTATAAATTGTACGTGGTTACCTGTTTTTTGCACAATTACTTGTCGGATTGAACTGAAGCCACCGGAGCGAGCACTACTCGTAAAGTTGGCTAACTTGTAATAGATGCAATTGCTTATTAAATAATCGTTCTTACAACCTCTCACCCACTCTATAAAAAAATGTACACTTTAAGTAACTTCTTTTGAAGACTTTACAGATATGTTTATGGAGGCTCTAGTTAGAATAAGACTGTTTAATTCATTATGCAAGTGAGCTGTTATTTCCATTACATGTATCAGCTGTCGACTTATTCGCAGATTTATAAATATCCGTATATTATGAGTGTACTCTACGAAGGCCACTTTTATGTATTAGCAGTGTAAGTAATCGATATTTCTAATTATTCCGGGTACGACCAACCACATTGCTACTTTATATTATGCCTGTAAAATGTCCTCAGGTAATGTGTCCTCGACTTTCGATTAAAAATAACTCCGATACGTTCCCGGAGCATAAATATTATATTATCTAAAACAAAATTTTGATATATTCTCTAGTTTGATATGTTTGATATGTTCTCTAGTTAGCACTAAAATCTAAAAGGGCTTGAATTATTTGCGTTGAATTGATCAAATGCTTTATATATAACAATAGGTATATTAGAAATTAGATGAACGTTTCACTAGTAGAGTATAACGGTATAGCATTATATAACTTGTATTCTTAACTAGCAGTGTCCGTAGAAATGAAATTCAATATAACATCTACATTTGTACACAATTAATTTCGGTAACGTTCTCCAAAATTAGCTTTTATGATATTCATTTGTTAGCTCGCGTATGTATTCGAAAGTAATAACGTTTTGGTATAGACTTGGTTGATTTAAAACCAGTTTTTATATTAAATAATCGGTGAATTCTTTAAAATGTGTGCCGATTTGAATATTACCTATTGTAAATGAAAGATATTTGTGCAGCATATTTGTGCTGACTGGGTGTAGTATAAATGTAATTCTGTGTACGGTTCGCCCGGAGAAGTACCACCGCCACACCTATTTTTGTCGTCAAGCAGTTGTTTTTACAACAACCTGTGTTTCGGTCTGAAGAGTGTGGTTGACGGTCCACGTGTATACCAGAGGCGACGATCTTAGTTCTCAATAGTGGCAACGGATCTGTGACCAACTTCTGATAGGATCATTGCTGTTAGGAGTCGGTTGCAGATGTGCCTGGGCGGCAGCAGCCATTTGTGACTACTGAGTGCTGCCTGCTCGTTGGCTACTCTCTTCAAATAAAAAACATTGTGTATAGTTTATCAGATATCTGGTCACCATAGCGCAGGCTTTTCTTAGTTTGGGATCAGTTGGTCGAGTGTGGTGGACGTCCCAAGATATTATTGTTTTTATTATTAAATTGCACATGATTTTTTGTTCTACATCGTGTACTAACTCTATTACATTTGTAACTGCCATATAACACGTAAATTATGTACCTACTGGTCATTTTTCGAGGGACCGTGCGTAAATAAGGTCAAAAGGTCTTATCCAATCCCCGACATGAATATCTGAAGCTAAGAGCCGAGTTTGAGAGTACAAACGACAGTGCGGGCGAGTTGGAACTGAATTTTTTTAGTCAAATACAGGCTGTTCCCAGGTTCTCCGACAAGGATCAGAATTTACAATTCCAATGAAAAATTCCTCGTCCGAGTTTCCAGGTTGGGCGTGGAATTTGCATTGTAACACCTAGTTATTAAACATTACGTTGAGACTGAAATAGTATGTCCTTTATAAAACCACGTTAACCCATGTTTTTCTTCTATCCTTTTAGTGTTCCTCTGCAGATGACTGGTCTCATATACTAATAACTTTAATATAAAAATCTTTACAACGAATTTCCTACAAAAACTTCTTTCAAAGTTCCATACGTTTCGAAGTGCTGTTGGTTATGTTATATTCAACTTTTTAAAATTTGTCATAACTGGGTCTTGCTTTACGCGAAGCGAGCGTAAACGACTGTGTAAAATAGTATATTCTATGTATCCGTACCTGCCCGTTCGTATGTCAACTTCAAAACATAACTTTTAGTTAGTACGATTCCGAGCGAAAAGTAGTTTGTTGAGTTACTCGTGGGTGCGATTGGTGGGATACCAAGCTCGGAGAAATAAACATTGCATATTATTTTCAATAAATTTATATTATTATTAATTGTACAAGAAACTAAATAAAAATTAAAAACGGCACGAATTAAAAAAATTAAAAGAAAAAAATTCATCAACATTGTAGGTGGTAGAGAATCTTAGACTCAGCCTACTTCTATTATTAATAGATAAAACACGGCTAAATTACGTAGCACGGATAACGAGGTAAGATCTATTTTATGAATCCTGAATATAATGTAATATGAGTAACGTACATTAACGCTTGCTTGAGATAAAACCTTTGTGTAACCTAAATAGAAAGGCCTCAATATTGATCTCATCTAAAGCCGGTAGACTCACGCTTGTTACATAAAGTCGCGGTGCCTTCTTGGCAATATAATTAAATCGGAACACAAATCGGTCCGGTACTTGCTCCATTTGGCAGGAACAATAATCATACTATTGAACCGTTTGGCTCAACTTTTGTCTGGAATTCATTATAACTCGTGCTTCAAGAATGCGAGCGAAGTGGGTACTTACATACGAGTATGTTCTTTTATTATTCGCGACAAAAGAACATGCAGCGTACTTCACGTGAAGCAGTCGCATTGAACTGAAGCGCATTCTTCAATTATCAGCGGGAAATGTACAATCAATAAGCAGCTTTTTTTTAAGTATTCAAAACCAACGTGGATAAAGGTAAAGATGATAAACGAAGCTACATAGTTAGGTATGTAAGTTCAAATTCAAATTCAAATTATTTTATTCATTATAAGGTGTATACATACACTCAATGACGGTCATGTTTTAGTCATCGTACTTCCACTTTGTGCGCCCCTCAGGCTATCGTAGACCGGGAGAAAAAAGCCGGCGAAAAAAAACTCCCAGCACTCTTTTAAGGATGAATATATTCTACACTTGGTACTCCCTGACCCTTTAGAAACCTGAAGTACCTAATTGTATAATAATGATTTATCTCAATATTCACGTTTCATATTTTTAAGTGGACATCAATGAAGAACATCTAAACAGGATGTTCTTATAATAATATCCATTACATCCGCACTTCCCCCATCCATATGTCTTTGACTGTGGGCTGTCACATCTCCCGAAGATCCGATTACCGGTGGAGTTAGTAAACAGGATTTTGAATGGTAAACGCGGTATAGGTAGCATAGTGCACTCTACTGCTACCCTACCCAACAACGGCGAAGACTAAAGGGAGAGAAACTTGAAGAGATGGTACGAAGATAGAACTTAATTTTAAGCAAACAATATTCCCGATCTACAGATGAGATATTTCTAATTTTTTTATACGTTTGTTGTGTACAACGTTGTTGTTATTTTTATTTCAAAAAATATTCTATCTTTTTCCTTTCAGATAGTTACACGGTATTGTAGAGGATGTATCAAAATCATTTAAAGTTTATTGAAAATAAATTTTCCGTTCACTCCAAAACTTGACGCTTTGCAAATTATCTCCTATAATAGAGAATATTAAGCACGTTAAAGCACAATTGTTCACGAAATTGTGCAGACAATTTTCTAAACTGGTAACGAAAATAGAATTTATTTAACGCTGCATAATAATGAACGTGTCGAGAATGAAAAAAAAATCAACAATTTTTTTGTCTTATATATTTATCCTACACATTTTATCTCACATCATTATATCATACATATTTAAGAGCGGACATAATTCTTAACGGAATTCTTTATCAGTCATCCGAGTATAATTATAATGGCCAGCACATGTTATTCATATGGTAGATTGATAACTTTGGTAACAAAAAAAGATTATGTGAGTTGTGCTGTCAGATTATCTGAGGGCACCTGCGAAAGGTTACTTTCAATATTGAAAGTTTTTTAAACTGTTTTTTTATAATAGGCCATCTCTAATTTAAGTTATTTCGAATAATTAATTTAATGTCTTATTTTGACTAGTTATGCGTGTTGTCTATCTCATTAATGGTGTACAATAAAATGTTCAATGAAAATTATAAATTGGAACATTTGATACTGAAATAAATAGTATATTAATTGTACATAGTAGGTATAGTTATAGGATTACAATATACTCGTTAGACTAGCAGTGATAGTTAAATGAACGTTATTGTTAAATTTTCCACTTAACCTCAATTACATCTACGTAGGTATATTTTGACTGTAAATTTGTCCTTGTCACTAATTACTATAATAAATACAGTTTTATAACTATTGTATATATAACTAGTCATAATTTTAATAAAAGTAATTTTTTTTTATGGAAATATTATAATACTATACTACATATAATATAGTCATTTATTTTCACGTACACATTTGAAAAAAATGTACTCTGTACTTTTTTCAAATGTTCACTTTGTTCAAATTTATAAATATCGATATTTAAAAAAAGTTTTATATTAACAAATTATTAATTTATTTCACCAAAAAATATTTTTCTAAATTAGTCTTGACTAAAATAAGCATTTCTTTTTTTCTAAAACCGTTATAGAACCGATTGTTTTTATCCAACCGCAGGAGAATTTCTTAAATTAATAAAAAAAACAGTTTTTTTAACTCATTTTGTCAATGATAAACACAACCATAACATCATTAAAACAAAATACTGTTTGTCTACAAATTTAATGAAATACATTTTTCTTACCAACTTTGACAGCCAGGAACAAAAATAAAATTTTCGCAATCCAATTACAGCTCATTTTCCACATTTTCGTGTTTCTATCAACAGCTACACCCAAAACATCACACGAGCCTTAGCAATTGCATTCAGTCCATCGATTCACTTAATTACCGCCAAATATTGGCGTTTCAACGTTAATTTTACTTTCATAACTTTTTAAGTCACTTCACAAGTTTTTTCGCTGTCCTAATACTGTCTGTTATCGAGTCCTCGATTGAAAAAAAATCTAGCAATACACCAACTGTTCCAATTTCAAATTTAAATAAGTAACTTTTGCACCGGCATCGGCAACTTTTGGCGCGGAGCGGCGAGAATTGACGTGCGCACAACGAAACCGCCAAGCAGCGTATGTAAAGGTAGGAGCACACAGCGCTGGTGATCGACCCCACCGGAACCACAGTCGATGGTCCCGCGACTGCCGACTCCATGTGCACTGCACCGAAACGCACCTTCCACCAAACGGTTCCCAACGCAATTCGAATTGATACTTCTATTCGCTGTGCGTAGCGTTCAAAATGGAGGCGTGCTTTTTTGTTTCGTTGCTAGTGAATGCTAGTAAAATTTGTAGTTTTGTACAGCGTACACGCATAGGAGAGCACGTTCGTCATTGTTTGTATTGTGCCCGAAAACAATAGGAAGTGACAGAAAAGGATGAAACGGGATGATAAAGACGTCGTAACGACAAAGGAATGCGTTTGCGTTGCAAATCGTGTGCGAGTGAATTATGGATGAGAGTTCGACGTAATGTTCGCACATTGCCCGTTGCGGTAACACGATACGTTTAGCGATTAGCGAGCGCTTGGGGTTCGATTCTGCTTGCGTTGTGGGACTTTTAAATAAGGTGTACATTAATTATGATACTGATGATTATATAGAGAACATTATAACATGGTGTTTAGTTATAAATTAGACCGCTGAATGCGTCGTCCAACGGATAGATTAGTAATAATACTACACATTATTTTATGACTCTTAACTCATGTTTATGTACCTAAATAATGTAAAAAATCATAATAGTACTTAATAACTAAAACTACATAAGACCAATTGTAGAAAATGTAGAAAAAATGTAATCTTGTGAATTATTATTTTTTTAATTTACTTAAAATGTTATGCGACATTAACCTAAACTTATGAATTCTTTTCGAATATTAGAGTTATAAATTGAAATTCAGCAGGAGATAAAAAAATAATTAATGAATATTAATTTATAATATTTGAATATTTTTCATTAAAAAAACTTTGTTGTCAAAAATTTTTTAACAATAAATTTAAACTGTTTAAAACGCTAATAATTTCAATAAAAACAACCCGATTACGTAAATATGTACCTACTCATGATTATACTGGTCATTTATAATAGAATAATAATAAAATACATTAAAAACAAAACCAATTTTGAATTCCAATATCGTGTTTGTTCAGTAGATTGTAAGGACACTGTAGATGGAAATAAAAGCACCGCTTACACCCACTCTGCCTGTGTTCGAGTCTTAAATGAGTTTTTCTTTGTAGACGCAAACTACTATTACAGAAGAATTATAATCAACATTGTTATTATAGTCTATTGATATTGTTAATGAAAAGTTTCCTGGTTACAGTGTTGAATTTATGTTTAACAGTCGAAATCCGTATAACATTTAACAAAAAAATATATTACAGTCGTGGGTTCGATTCCCGGCAGCATAAATGCTCACGTGATGAGCAGCGATGTTTGTTCTTTATCTGGGTATAACAAAAAAATTTCGACATTCTAAAATAGTAATGTGTATGTATATGTACATGTCTATCAGTATTCAGCTTACGACAAAACAGGCCTAGGTATAATTACGCAATTTGCAATCAGTCCCTATTATGTATTATGAAATCTTTAACCGAGTTAACCGAACTAAATACATATTTAAGAATGTATAAGTCTACGAAGTCTTCTATGTAAATTCTCTTTGAAAACGATGCTACCTGTGTAGAGCTTAGATAAATAGTGAACGCGCCAGCCTCTACTAGTTACGCTGCAATATTATTGTAGCGCTTAAGCACGGACGAATTAATTCCTTGGCGTACTAAGATTAGACGGCTTTACCCGCAAAGCGTTAACAGCGCTAAATTACAGATACGTTTGTAGATAACATTCATCATTCTAAAGGAAACTAGAACTAACTTTAACAATACCTTTCAACATAATAAGTGGAAAATTTATGCAAAGCGCGTTACTGATCTTTATCTGTATTTAAGTTATTATAAATCAATTCTGTGTCTGTGTCTGATAATCAAATTATCTGTATAAATATTAATTTAGAAATTCTTAAATGTACGTGTTTTAATAGTAATGAAAATAGCGCTAACAATACAAATACTAATGCGAGGATTACTTTTTATAAATACAAAATTAACAGAGATCTTTTACGATAGATTCCATATTATGCAAATAAATACTATTTAACATTAAGCGCGCCTTTTGTACCACAATTTTTGTGATGGTTCAATAAAGAATAAATATACCTATCTGTCTAATGAGACAGTATTAACAGAGGCAAATCAGTGAAGGCTTAACTTAAATAGATCGACATAATTAACAATCCAATCTGCGATTATAACGTAGATTAGATGCACGTGATTCATTATTGCGGCAAGCGATTCAGGGAGCGGACAGCTTAAGACAAGTTCAGGCGCTGTTTGTGCGCGGCACACCGCATCATTATCTCCGCTGAGGGTCACTTAAGAGGTTAGCGCCTTGCAGGGCGTGCCAGCATTTGTCTGAGAACTACAATCGTAGCAATCAACATATCTCGTATCGCACGTAGACGTATTTGTAATGTTTAAAGTGCGTTTCCACCAGGGATGAGCGAGGATGCGTAGCGAGGAATGTGTTTGTTAAGAACCAAACCCTATCCTTCATTTATCGAGCCTCGCTTAGTACGCTTGCGTAGCGGAGTGAGGTTTCTCTCCTATTGGTTCTTAATTAACAAACACATTCC
>DWGJ01001133.1:0-21937 GCA_018246895.1 Aspitha aspitha aspitha
GGCGTATTATTTTAAATTTATAATATCTTCTAAAGTATTTATCCGATTCATATAGTGTAAAGGACAATTTTGATCTACATTAAACGGCGAAGCTAACGAATGCAATTATTTAGATAAGAATTAATACTTAACTGAAGAAAATAGCGTCGAAAATAACGTAATATTTTTAATAGAAACTTTGGACATAAAAGTGGTTATTGTGAGTTAACCATAAGAGATAGATATATGCTGTCGCGGACTTTTCTGTTGCATTTTTATAGATATACAATTCTCTAGTACATTACTTTAGTGTATCTCTGCTGGTTTACGCAGCGTAAGCAAGTAAAACTCTCAGCAGGCGACATTTTCTACGATCACGCGCCCTCTTCCTACTGTAATCACTCCTCCAGCCCTGTTATTCGCGATAAAAAGTAGCCTATGTCCATTCTCAAGGTCCAATCTATAGCTGTACCAAATTTCATTAAAATCGATTCAGCGGTTTCGGCGTGAAAGTCAACCAGACAGACAGACAGACAGACAGAGATACAATCGCATTTATAATATTAGTAGGGATGTAAGCCAATGAACATATCTCAGATAAAATTTGTATGGATAAATTTACAATTATCCCTAGTAAATTAAACTTGATTCTCAAAAATTACACCCTGTGTGCCTTATCTTATTTAAGCCTGCTTGCCGTCCGCAATGTATTTCAGTAGGTATTAAAAATTAACGAAAAGATGATTAAAAACACGTACCTACGTTTATTATTTATGCTCTGGCCTCTGTACAACAGTTTCAATTATAAGAATGATCGCAAATATTTTTCATCTTATTTGCCGACAATACTTTGAAAACGCTATTTGAATCCATCCAGTAAATCAACAATCAGTGCATTGTTTATAAAAATGAAAGACATATCAACGAGATAGCTATTATACTTATAAATTAGACCTGTAAAGTTATACAAGGACACGATATTTGACTCTAATACTAACTGGCAATGCTTGTTGAGGTAAAAAATAAAGTAATATACGGTATTATAGCAATATTGCAGCCACAATTAATTGTTAAATGACCACCAATGAAATTCAAATATTTATGGTTACGAAAAGCAATTTACACAGGTGGCCGCAGCGCCCGTCAGGAACAGCAAGGCGTGCACTGCTGGCTCGAATTGGGAACTGGCGTTCATTCGGCCGCAAAAAGAATAAAAATTAAACATATTTTATCTGCATAATTCCGAAAAAGTTTACCTTGATTTTATTAAAAAGGGAAACAAATAGATAAAAAGGAAAAGGAAGAAAATACCGTTCCGATATACAGGTGTTACCTGTGGAGTACCCGAAAAGGACTTCGGCAGTCTCCGTATGGAGATTCCTAAAGCCTGCAACGGCGCCACCAAGGTGGTGTTAGCGGGTAAAAACCCTGTGTAACTTGGCGTCTCTCCCAACGCACCGCGTCATCTTTTCAACGTTTTTACTCCGTCGTAGAAAAGAAAGGCCGTTAATAATTATAAATATCATAGTGATGAAGTCAACAAATACTCATTACTTGGGCAAAATGAAATTATTACTTATAATACGTTTTCGTTTCTGCAAAATTATATGAACAGAATAAGCTATTTGACTTTAGTTGTCTATAATTAATTCGCCAATAGAGTTAAGTGTTGTTGAATGAGTCTATTCAAAGCGAAGTGGCAAAGAGATTTCCAAACAGCAACCGAGTGGAAGTGAATGGCGCTGGAAGACGACGTTTCTATTTATCTCCACTTAGATAATTCCACTGAACTGACGTGGGATGAGGGTAAACATCTTGCCGTGATTAATAGTAATCCTTAGTAGTTTAATAGTTGAGATTAAGTTGTTTGAATAATATCATCCGAAACAACAGAGGCGGTAACTTACAGTCTCGGGAGGGAATCAATCATGTAAGTACGAATACAAATCGGAACGATGAATCTTAGCTGTTTAACTTTACCAGCAATTTCATTGTTGAAAATTGCATAATTTCAGATTTAGCTGTTTTCTTATTTATTCAGCAATTTGACATATTGATCATTGTACACGTTTGCCTAAGATAAAATAGAAGTCTCCGTCGGGACCCTATGAAATTGATATTTGTAGACATTAACGTCATTTCTGAGTGCAATGTACGTATGTTAAATGTTATCTGTAGGAAAAGAAATACTCGAAGATATTATACTGGCCAGCCCAGAGTTAAGAAGCGTCGCATACGATATATTGGCGATCTAACAACAAATAGCGCCGATAAATTCGTATAAAACGGTATTGTTTTGCTCGTTTACCATTCAGAAAATTCATTTAATTTAAATTATTGTCTATTTTGTTCGCTTATTTAGTGATAATGCCAGCGATTGTACTTGTGTTTTTTATTTAATGAGTAAATACTACTCTGGTACAACATTTGTATGGGATAAGGGATATCTGTATTTAGTTTATACATGTATATTATTCCTTTTATTGTTTGGTTCTCGGTATATTAAAGCAGTAATAAGTGAACATGTTAAATTGCCGCAGACCTGAATTTGAAAATAGCTACGAACATACCCCGTCAGCTGCTACTAAATGCATTGCTACTCGTACTGAGTTAATACTGAGTCCGACAGTATGTGCATGTCAATGTTTTTTAGGTATACCTAAGCGAGTAATTTTATTGTTATATCCAAAACGAAATGTTTATTATTTTAACATTTCATTTACTTTACTTAACTCGAGTAAATGTGTTGAAATAGATTAATTTATAAATGCGCAGTGCAGAGATTCTTAATTAAGGAAGCTCAGGAAACACAGCTACAATGGTACTATGTACTTTGTTTCAGGTACTTATAATTTACCATAGTAAGTCCTTAAGGTATTGTTTGTTATTCTCATTCAAAATTTTGAATAAAAAAAGCTTTAAATGCTAACGGTTATTAGGGGCAACACACGAATGCAGGAAGTATACTCGTAGAGGAAGTATTTATTTTGTATTTCTGAAAGTGAAACTCTAGTTAACATTTCGCTAAAGTGGGATCATCCAAGACATCCAGTTACGCCTCCACTCGAAAGCAGCATTATTTGTATTACTTATTACCTTTCTGGTACCACTTTAGGCACAGCGCGTCCTTTTTTACTTAGGATATTGATTATAATAATAATTAGTAGTGGTCGGCGCATTACCTACCTCACGTATATGTACTAACCGCTGGCAACATTACCTCCTGCTTTTTATATTATCCTTCTCGTAGTTAAGGTTGTACGCGGAAAGGAATGTTCGTGCCTTGGTTGAGACATCGTGAATTATCACATTACCATTCCATTATACGGAACCGAACTAGGCCAGAGCTCGACATCATTATTTGACACCGCACCAACGACACATAATTTCCCGCCGCAGAAGTAAAATAGACCTACGATGGATTTATTTCAGCGCGTTTGGCTTTGTTGAAATACAAAAGCTGTCACAATTATATTCTTGCATTTCACTTAGGCCTAGTTCTCTTATTAAAATAAAGAATATATAGGCCTTTGTAATTTCAGTATGATGATATCAGTATGATGATATTAATGAGGATGGGACAATTTTAATTTATACACAAAACACTCGCAGTCCCTGTTTTCAACATTAGCAAAAATCGTTATACTACATCGGAAATTTTTGAGCATAAACCTAAAGAAAGCTTAGTGATCTAGTTTTTTGTTTCTTCATAGAAACGTGCCAACTTTATGACAGGATAGGTTTCAAATATGCCAACTTATGTTCGCTACACATAGATTTGCAGTCGCTATCATATATATGTAGTACTGATTAAGTATAATAGATAAAGTACGCGGATCAAAGAAAGAAAGAGTGTAAATAAAAACGTCCATTTCGGTTCAATGTGTCCCACGCACAACGTGCATTAGGAGCTATTTAGACAGGCGTTGTCAGTCTGTCAACATCATTTGCCATCATCCATCATCGCCGTAACCGCGCCAGACGAGTTTAATGAGACTCTGAGGGAATAGTGCACGTTGCGCTGATCACTCATTTGCGTGACTGCTAAATTGATAAAATCGTTGCCCCTTCCAAAATTGTCTAGAAACTATTGTTTATTCCTACTTAGGAGAATTTGCGAAAAGCTTACGTTTTAGTTATATTCAAATAAATGTTATTAACTGCTTAATTATTAGTTTTCTACCTATATACATTTTATGATTGTTTCTTGAATTGTTAAATCGTATTACGAATAAGATCTCGTGGGAACAATATGGTAAAAATTAAGAACCGTAGTAATGAGAACATGGCTCGCAACCCGTCTCGTAATGTTCCCCATGAGCCCGGGAAAAGGACTTCGGAGATTCGCTTCGCTACGATGAATGTGATCGGGAGACCAGAACCAATATCTCCAACAGACGAGTCCGTATAACGCTTTTCATTAAAGGCCTGTAGCACGTGCAAATCTTTTGTCTCTGTCTAACTCCATGGGAAATAAGCGTGGATGTAACAATGTAACTAATGTTTACCATCTCTGGTTAAAACATCTCATTGTAATATTCAAAACAAAACAAAGTTTCGTTTGTTTTCTTATTTAAACCGTGTGCTACACTAAGACGCTTAATCCGAACAAGTAGTTGGGTGAGTGAGGCTACTTACCTCACATCTCATATCATTACCTGTGTGTAAGCAATGAACGCCCTCGGTTTATGTAATGTTCTTCCTACAAGCTCGTCGGTCTCAGAGCGAGCACTCCTGCAGTTTACGCGGCGGATTAACATAAAGGCCACTCTCATCCCGTAAGCCGCGGCTCCCTGAGGGTAACTAAAAATTTCATAGCCAGAAACTGGATTATAGAGGTACATTATATGTAAGCCAGTATGTAATGCATATGTAATGTACGTGTGGGCCAGTTACTCGCGCAACATACGCGATGTTATGTTGTACAATTTAACTGTTATTGATGTAAGGTTTAATGTTCTAGTAAATAGGTAAGTACCGAAGTACGAGGGTGAAAGTATAATTAATTGTAGCTTTTAAATGATGATATATGTATATAGATGCGGCATAATTGATCTAATAATATGTATATTAAATTTCTATTTCGGAAACAGGAAAGAACTACTAAATAGTTAAAAAATACAAAGAAATTAACTTACCATAAATTACAAAATGTGCCTTCTTGCTTTTCGGGCGAATTTGGTGTCAAATGACCTTACTGAAAGGAAAAGGTCACGACTTTTATAGTTATGACCTTTTCAGTGACGTTACGCTTAATAGTGTTAACTTAATTAATCAAGTAGTGACTTATAAGTACAATAAAAATATACGTAGGTAGGTACTAGTATTTAGCAATTTTTGATAAAATTACTTGATCTTATAAAATTAGAGTAGCTTATAATTTTATATATGTACATGTTTTACACCTATACGTGTAAAAGAGGTACAGGTGTTGTTACGATCGTCCTCTGTGACCACAATAACGGCGGGTCGTGGACCCTTTCACATAAACTGCTAATTAGATACAAGAATTAACAAAAAAGTATCCACATCGTTATCTCGTTATTACAGAATTAGGACCACATATGAACGTCTATTCATTATTAAATTTCAACAAGCCGGTTGTTGTTCTTTGTAATTCGAAACATACATACATCTTATTCTTACCTGTAACTGTAACTTTACTTTTCTCAAAGATTCTGAAGATAGTTTGTCATATAATAAGAAACACAGCAAAAATATCGTGTTTGTTATTTTCAAAGAGAAAAAGAAATGTTTGATTTCCATCGTAACCAAGCACTTAATTTGTTCAAATCAGAAGTAGAAAATAAATTCTGAAGCCTTTTCTAGTTTTCAGTTTCCCTTTATATGATGGACGTAGCGTATAGGCATGTAGGTCACTTGATGGTAAGAGGTCCATAGACTTGAGTATCAAATAGAATTGATGTTCCGAAATAGTGCTCCGATATATTTTATTGGTATCCTAAGCATTTAGGTTTGGCCGTTCGTTCCAAAGATCTGAGGTTCGAATATTCTTATGACTTTCCAAAGTTATACGCTATTATAACATTAAATATCGCTTGCTATAATTGTGAAGGAATACATACAGAGGAAACTGCGCCTCTTACAGTTATTCGTAGTGTTCTGTAGACAGTGAGTAATCTGTACTCTACCAATCCGCTCTTAGGAAGGGAAATGAACATTGGGCTTAATGTCAATTTGAGAAAAATTCATAACTCATAACGGAAGGATAAAAAGCATTGTATCAATATTTCTTGAAATAAACATTGGTTGATAACACTTTGTTTCAGTTTGTTTCACCTTTAGAAACACAGTTCAAGTAGTGGTATTTAGCGGAAGTAACAAATGATGTGGAGGTGTCTTCGCTGGGGAACGGAGTGGTTGTACTACGTTTGAAATAAATTATGTGAATAACAACAACAGAAAATCTATATATGTCAACACAAGAATCCAAATTAAAGGCGATTTCGCTTACAAATCTTCTCTGACAAGGGTCGTATTCAGGTAATAAGAGGAATCTAAGTATCGTGCGCCGCATTCATACACTACCCCTTCGTAGAACGTAAGAAAGTACAATCTCAGTGTACAAGCTCGATATTAAAATCACTTACCGTAAAAGGAATGTTATGGACAATAAACAATCTCATAGTCATAATATGAAATAAGTTCCTCGTAATGGAATCGAGGCAGTTTGCTATAAAATGTAGTGCTGTTTATACTTAACTTTCTAAAGATATCACATTATAGTAACATTAAGTTTTATTAAATATTGAAGGCAAGTGAAGCCGCTTTTGGAACTTAATGATACGTTACAAAATCGATATGAAAGGGCGCAACGTATCCCTCGTAGTAGACTAAGTAGGTCTTGAGAAAAATGTATGAAGTGAATGTGTGTATACATAAATATTTTTTTTATTTAGTGTGGCGAAAGTATCGTGTCATTTAGCATTATAAAAGCACTCAACAGGACGCATGTTCTTATAGTTGTAAGTACGTTGTTGTTGTTCCGTAAGTTGTTCGCCTTGAAAACTCATAGAAAAATAAAATATTTTGAAATGTTATTAATAAATGTTACAAATTATTCGATTACTTTGATTCAGACAATTACGGTTCTTAGAAGTATATGGCAACATTTACGAAAACCATAGAGCAGATCTTGCGAGGTTGTTGTTAACGATTTCGCCGCTTAGGCGCCTTGCTTAAAATCAAGAATTTTGTTTAATACAGCGCTACCACATTAAAGTTCAAAAGCAAAATTATGCTTCGAGTGCGGTAGAAATCACGTGCAGAATGAATTAGTCCAGAATCTTATATCTTACGGCCGAAGCGCCGACTCGGGCACGCACGCTGTATTCGCTAAATTGTTACCTTGTATAAAGTTACGTCTATGATAAGAAAGTTATGTGCGCGTTTCGTCGGTACTGTTTCATAATTAATTAATGTTAATTCAACATTTTGGTAAAGCAAAAACGACTTGAATTCACTGCAATTTCTTTAATGTAACTAAGAAAGTATCGCCCAAATGATCATTAGAAGTGTTTCGGTGAACACCTGAAGGGATCATAGGTTTAGACAATAGTAGCCTAATCTTTTCCGTAGCCTTGTAACTTGTAAACTTGTAACTTCATCTACAGAGGAACAGTGTGGTAATGATAGCAAAATGTGTTGCGGCCAATATAAAACCAATGCTTTCGGACTGTTTTAAATTAAGAGTCACAAATTTTGTGGAATTTTGAGTATAAGGTGTGGATAAAATCCCGAACAGTATTAAGTTTATAAATTACTCCACCATCATAAATGTTTCTCACGAAGAGCCGGCTCGGGCACGCACGCAATTTCCTAAGATTCTTGCCTAGCAATTATAAGTTCTTCATTGATAGAAGTTTTATACATCATAGATAAGAAAACTGAGCTCAATTCATTGTTCGGAATAAATTCATTTTTTATATTTAATTGCTCCACGTTTCAACCAATGTAAACTAAACAAATTAAATAACATTAACAATGGGAAGACCTTGTATTCACTTCGTGTAGTGGACGAGCTTTCATTAAAATGCGAGAACACATTTGAAGGTGTACGGTGGTATTATACATCGTTACCTTGTAAGTAGTTACGAGTAGTTGCGAGCTCAAAAAGTAGACATATCTTTTTATCCGTCGTAAGTAAGTATATTATAATGATATACGTTATTTTTGTTATATAAAAGCGTATTTGTATATTCAGTTAGTGATTTATGAATCCACAATCTTAATGTACGCGGCGACAACTCAGGTACGCACGCAGTTTCGGTAGACTGTTACCTTGTACCAAGTTGCGTCGGCGATAAGAAAGTTACAAACGCGTTGCCGTCCGAGATAACTCTGAATATCCATCATGCTTAATTACCTCACTCTTAAAGTTGAAGACGGCCGCATCTAAGCGTTTCCGCCACTTGCCATATCGTGAGTTGTTAGAATTTTCGAGATGTGGTGATAACTTGTATTATATTACATGCAAAATATATAAAGTATAATTATATGTATATGTGCGTGTCTAAAAGTAAATGGATAAACGATGATTATTTTATAAATAGTGTAGTTTATATAGTATAAATAAAGCGAGAATTTAGTTAACAACATACCTAGAACATTTTTGCTTATTAATTAATTCACATATTGTACGCCAATTTTATATGAAAACGTGATAGAAAAAGTGTTACTTTTCCATATAAAATATCGACCTGTAATGGCAACTTTTCATTACATAAATGTATAGTTAAGTATGAAACATCAACGATTTTTATGCAGATTACCGTTTGACAACCGATCCATCTGTATCAGGCATCGAGGATCACCTGTGCCGGATCAGCCGAATGTGATTAACGGATCCGTTCATGCGCTTGCCGTCCAATGACCGTAAAAAGAGCTGATACGGGTTATTACATTCAACAGTGAAAACAATTTTCCTTTAATGTCACTGATGTATGATATATCAAATCACATTATACATACAATGGGTTCCAATTTTCGTTAATATTGCTTACATGCCAATATCGAATCAGTAGGGTACTCCGTATCAGCTCTGGGCATTTTTTTCCACCTTTGCAAAAGTCATTTGTATTGGTACAAATGTACAATAAGTTGATCCATTTGTCCTTTATGCCGTACGACTTTAGTAATTGTACCCTTCAATGTAACATCTTTGTGATCAATAATGTAACACTAAATAAGTTGGAACTACACTTAGGTGCCAATTGCAACCAATTTAACGTTCTAATAAACGTTGGGTACGGATCTGTTATCCTGTCTTATCATTGTGTACATACAGTTATTTAGTAGATATTTAACTATTTATATTAAAGTAAGGGCATGGAGTAATTTGGTAATATGGCAATATGTTGAGTTAACTGCTAACTTTCATTAGTTGGAGTGTTACTCTAAAAATAATAAAAAGAACATAGGAGACTGTTATCTACTACTGCGTCTCTTAATAAAATTTGGTAGCAAAAAGAGCAAAGAAACAGCAACTAAGATAGCCATAGATTTATATTGCATCACAAAAATGAAGCAGCTCTGTTTGAATAGAGATAGATATCTAATCTCTGGGGAACACAATAAGGTTCTTTTGAAGCGCGTGACTTTATTTACGGGTATATTTGTATACTTGTGTCAACACGTGTGCTATGACATGGAAATATTTCAATGGGAATATGTGACAACATCCCACGGGATTCTTTGACCCATACTGAGAAAAGTTATTATACCTTTTTATAACTATAAGGAAATTGTTGTTGTAAAGTTATGACAATGCCATTTAAATATTAATCAACTAGGTAGTGTTTAAATGGTTGTGTACAAGCTTCTTCATGCCTATGTAGGTATGTAGGTACATATATGTTCGTATATGTATTTACCTCGGGGTTTATGGAAGATAAAATCGTTGAACATCTTTAAGTATGTAACGCTCTATAACATTCGTGTGTTACGATATTAGTGTATTCCCGATCCATTCCGTTTTTATAAGGATGCCATAAAACCTAATGCCGCGGAGATAAAGAAGTAATTCGCTGTCTTCGCATCTCCAAGCGCGCATCAATCTCAAGTAATTGCGTTATATTCGCGGCTCGTATCGAGAACGCTATAACTTACTAGTTATCATTTTGTTTATCACCGAACTATTTTGTAACACCTATCCTTGTATTTGCCGCATTTTTTCATTTGCTCGTTAAATATAGAACTATTCATGGATATTATTCCATTCTTTATTATATCTGTCAAGACAGGTAAAGGTCTGTTCATATAGATTGCTATCAAGTATACGACGGTTTCTTTTCGTTTATTATAAGGGGCTTCGATAATCCAGAAGTTTCCATTTATATAGTTCAAAGCGATTTTATGTCGCACAACAGGAAATGTGTCTCTAGAGGGAAGCACATCTGCAGAAGACTAATGTCTGTCCTTCTTAGTTTTGCAATCGCTTTCGGAGTTTTATTGTAGGACAATATTTAGTGCTCAGATTTTTAATTTTCGTTATGGTTGCATATCATTCTCGTTACAGGTTAAATACTTGTTTCTCCAGTCCCAGTACTAGCTAAACACTTATCTCTGAATCATTACATTAATGTACAGAAGTGACAACCTAGCGTAACACATTTCAGGCCTTCGTCTAAACTCATCAGTCCGCTGACCACATATTGACAAACATTTTAGAAGGGCCGGGACTAGACACTGAGAGACAAAAGCACAAATTTGGGTTAATTAAATTCCAGTGTCGAGCTTTCAGGGGCCAATGTATCGGCATCGTCACGGTTGCTTGTGTAAAGTGAAGTGTAAAGCCTTATCATCGCGTTAGTTGTCCCTGCCCGTCCCCCCACTTCCTCTCGAGGCTCAGCCCCGCCGTCTTCAAAAGATTAATGCACGTCTAATGAATCAGCTACCGTGACAAATCAAGTGTCCGTAATGGAAAGGGCCTTCCTGATTTGGTGGCCTCGATAAATTAGCTGAGTGTTAAATTTTACATTTCCATATTCTCTAACGCCGAAGTATACTGATACCCTTCTATTTTCTGACAACTTATATCAACTACATGGGTTAAAACATCTGTGTAAGACTCAGCTATCGCTAAGTTTTTAAATATGTATAGTAATTAGGCATTAGAGTAAATATAAAAGTTTATTAAATTATGTTTTAAACAAATATGCACATAGCTGGTTATTCTGGCAAAATATAGTATGTGGCTAAGACTTAAATCCAAGTGCTAAAGTGGTGCTTGAAGCAGATTGTGCATGCTTAATACAATAAAGGTCAAAGAACATTATCTCTAATGTTTCGTGATTCCCTCAGCGCCGCCTTAGGGCACGTGACGTTGACATTTGGGTAGATGTTTAGTTCCTCTTTGCAACTAGGTAGTCTTTTGGAACACCTCCGTTGTGGGCGCAACGCTTGCTCCTGAGATGTGTAAAATCCTAACATCCACTTAGCGGAAGTATAAATACTGCAAACGTTATTTGGAGTATGTCGTAAAAGACAAAAATAACGATAAGAATAAAATTACATGAATAATTAAGATTTAGGTGATTGTGATTTAGTGAAGGATACATTTGACATGTACATTTTAAGACATTAGGCGCTCCAACTTAGTCGTCAGAAGCAATACAATAGGTTTCTATGGTAGATGTGAGATGAAACTTTAGTGCTATCTGACATCAGGTGGCCAGCACTCTAGTTCGCTACTTCCATAACAATAAATATTGCATAACTCCTCTCACTTGGTCGTTTTTATGTAGAGTAGGTATTCAAAAATTTATAATAGGTATGAATATTTGGCGCAACGTAAGAAGAGTCCGAATAGCGGTCTAAGTATAAAAAGAACTGTGTGATTTATTTATTTATGATCATATATAACCTCAATTGAATATAACCTTATAAGTAAGCAAAAAACGTGAATTTGTACGACTAAAAATTTTAATGTATTCTATGTATTGTATGTTTCTATGTATGTGTATCAAAACGATGTGAAAGTTGAACAAAACATGTAACTGTCACAGGGCAATGAATACAATAACCACATAGCAATAAATATTAAAGCATCCAACACATATCGAATATTTATGGCCGAGTAATAATTTAACACAAATTAGAAAAACGAACGAAACTAGATAACATTGAGTCCAATAAATGAAATGGAATTATAAAATATTAATTAAACTGGGAAGCGGGTATGAAATACAAATTTGAAGTCTAACAATTACAGGATTCTTGAAAGCTCTTGTTGCTGGGTTATCAAATATTACTACTAACTTAGCACCTATGGAGCACTTAATTGATTTGTAATAATAATAATAATAATAATACCAAATAACAACTTGTGTTAGTTGTTTTTAGTGCTGCTATCGTAAACATGCGACTACTAATTGAGGTCACCAGAAAAACTAGTATATGGTGACATGACAATATCGATGAAATAATAATAATTGGCCAGATTATTAATTGTCGTAAATTTCTCACTACTTCAGTACAGACAGAATGTCAAGTCCGTTATATGTACCTTGTAGATGTCCCTCTCGTAAGTTTGTGACAGAAACATCCAATAAGCAAGGCAACTTCCTTAAAAGTTCAGCCTTAATACAGTATAATAATTAGTTCCCTTAAACTTTGCCGGCATTCAACTTGTAGCAGATTCTTTATCGCAACTCGCGAAATGTTAACCTTTTGCTAATGAGTTAATTATGGGCTACTTAATTATACTGCGGGTCTGTCTTCGCTGTAAACGGAGAAAAATATATGAATGTTATTCGACTGAAAGTTCAAAAAAATGCAGTTAAGTGGTTTCACATATTTATTTTATATATTTTCTGTTATCCTATTAAGAAAATAGATAAGCGCTTGCAATTACGAATACATACAGTTTCGTCAAATCCAGAAATGCAGGCGTAAATACGTATATACATTAATCCTCAAGTTACTCGTAGTTGGCTAAGTTTCTTCTAAGTTTGTGAGTCTATTTGTTGTAGTAGCCACGACGCATGTTTGTTCCAGAGATTGCTAGCATGTAACTTGAGAGTATTTGCTGGTTTTGAGGAGAGCGCGTAAATACAGCCTCGAACACACTCGAGCTTAACGAAAAGCTCGCTGTCGTGGGAAAACGTGTTATCAGAATTGACTTGTGGCAATTTCGAGCAAAATACAAATAAAGTTATATCTATCTTACGCTTTACAAACTTTCGTATCTTAAAAAAGAGGTAGATAAAGCGTCATAACCATGAAGTGAGCAACGATAGAAGGTTCCGACGCAACTCACAACTATCACAGCGCGATTACTTCTACGGGCCTGAATAGTGAATACAGGGCGGCGTGATATTCATGTGCGGCGGACGAGCACGCTATTTGTTACTTTCCTCACAATGCGAAAAGCTTACATTCACATAAATGTATAAAGCCTTTCCCTTTGCACGCGTAACACAATATAGAAGAGTCATCTTAGAGATAAGTTTGTAATTTTATTTTTAAAATTCTTGTAAAAAAATATTAATGCATTGAAAAGAGAAAAAACATTAACATTAGAGGAGCTGAAACGGGGTACCTATGTCAGATATAAGACTGTCTGTAGAGAGTCTTGTGATATAGACCAAGTTTGCAACAGGGATTAGAACGAAGTAGAACTTGTAACTTGTAACTAGTTTTCAAAACATTTTCTAGTATTGCAACAAATGCGATACGGCGATACTTCGGGAACTGTTGCTACTGATTCCCTTGTTCCGTGCAGGACAAGAATTCTGTCACTTTTTCCATTTAACTATATATATATTTCTCGCCGATGAATACTTCCCATCATTTCTATTATCATTACAACATGCTTCTAGGCTGCTGAATTTCGGATTTCTGATTCGTTAAATTTAGCACTTATTTGATTGAGTTTTTTCTCCGATAGGGTATTTTTCCATTTTTCTGCTCCGTGTTTTAATTTAGTAATGCTTTTATTTCGACAGCAATGCAGATTATTATAGTATAGTTAGCTAGTAGGTACTCTATACTTAGATGTATAATCATATATACATATAATTATTATAGAATAGTTTTAAGTGGTAGTTAGATACATACATACATCTTAACCCATTACTACTTTTTGATGCGAAGAATCTGCTAAATGAAGATTATCATATTAATATTTTTATCTTTATGATGTATTTAGCACTACCATCATCATCGTAGGTTTTCGTCCATTGTACAGCTCCATTAAAAGTTTTTCTATTCAATACACGAGTATATATAGAAGGCTACTATAGAACACCTGATAGTATAAAATCGAACGGAAATTAACGTTGACGAGGCAGATGACCCCACAAAATGGATTGACCTTTTAAAATCCATTACCAAGTGTTCTATCACTGATTACACTCGTAATGTGGCTTAACTAAAGCTGCTGGATGGCATAGGCAATATAGTTATATGTCACGAATGTTTCTCACAATGTGGCCAATGTGAGAGTGATGAGCGAATGACTAACAAGAAGTACTCTCATTAACAAGATGCCTTTGAAATCATATAAATAAAGTCATCATAATAAGGTGATATTGAATTAAAATGTTTAATGAAAGTGAACTTTTCCTTTAATCGTTGATAGATATGTATACATGCACATTTAATTTTTTTCTATCAGTATTATTATTAACAATCGGTCGTCGAATCAAACTACTTTGTTAAGTATTATATTACGGGTATAATAATTGAATACAACATAAATATAAAACAAAGTCCCCAGTCTGTATATTAGTGTTTTTCTCAAAATCTACTCAATGGATTTTTGTACGGTTCTTACTAACCGATAGTGCAACTCTTGAGGAAGATTTTAGTATATCACGGTTTTAGTAGTACATCACGGTTTTATGTAAATTAATGTGAAATATAAGGATTACAGTTGAAGAGGTCGTGTGGTTGGTCCTAAGATTCCCGCGGGTAGGTATTACGCGGAAAAATCTTTGTGACACATTGAGCACAGTTAGTTTGTAATATTCAATTGTAATACATATTTTCACTACAAATTGAATACGTATTCATATGTGTTTGTGTAGCGAGCTAAAATGAATGAGGTAACATGGTTATTGAATGGTTTCGAATTGAAGGTTTTTAGTTACCACAAAATGTGGAGGTGATGTTCAATGCGAATAATTATGTTCCAGTTCCCGGATATAACAAAATCATTGGTATTATGTGACACATGTTATTGAGGTAGGCGGGTGTTGAAGAACAATTGGATAACGTTGATTGTTTGTAGTACAATGCGTATAGTTACGCACTAGTGTAACTAACTAGTGTTAGTTACAGTATGTATGAACCTAGAGTATAAGTTTTTACCTATTGTATAAACATAGACTCATAAATCAAAAGAACGCAACTTCTATTTATACTGAAATACAATAAACAAAAAAGATATTTCTGTGGAAAAATAGATATTATTATTATGTACAGAAGAAACATGAACTGAGTCGGAGTCCGTTTCTTCGATTTTTGTAAAATTGCATTTCCATCCGTGCATTAATGTTGCCAACATTTGAATATCCTTTTTCTGTAGTATCATATTCATAAGCCAATTTGAATATTAAATGCTTTCGTTATGCACGTGTATCCGCCTTTGCAGAATGTTCAAGAAGAAAAAATATAACAATAAATTTCTGTTTCATTTCTATAATTATATCTATTTGAATTTCACAGGAGATACCTACTTAAGAAAAACAGAGAAAATATTCCGGCAATACTTTTAATTATACAATTACCATATATGTACATATGGTTGACACACATGGAAGCACGGAAATCACTTTGATAAGTTTTTAATACCTACAGCGTCAATACCTACAGCGCGAGAATCCTAAGATAATAACGACGAACTTCCTTACAAAATGTTATCTCCTATATCACTCCTAATATAAGTGAGGAAATTTAGAAAATGCTAGTTTTCTTGTAATAATTTGTGGTAATATATTTCATATAAACTCTCTAAATACAAAGTTTCATGGTTTTATCTTCGATAATGACGAACTTCCATACAAACTTTCATCCCTTATTTCAACCCTCATATATGTCGAATTTCAAAAATGTTAGTTTTCTTGTAATATATATCATATGAACTGCCCAAATACAAAGTTTCATGGTTTTATCTTCGATAATGACGAACTTCCATACAAACTTTCATCCCCTATTTCAGCCCCTTCAACCCCTTTTTTCGCGATAAAAAGTAGCCTATGTCCTTTTCTCGAGGTCCATTCTACAGCTGTACCAAATTTCATTAAAATCGGCTCACCGGTTTAGGCGTGAAAGTCAAACAGACATACAGACAGAGTAACAATCGCATTTATAATATTAGTAGGGATAATAACTAGTGGACCTGACCACGCGGTGCCCTGGTTATGCTTGTGAAATCATATATGTCAAATATCGTTCGTTCAGAAATTTATTTTATGTAAAAATTTATTGACAATTGACATTTATTATTTATTTATTTCATAAAAAACTATCCTATCTTTTAAGTTGGATCAAATAATAGATATGTGCAAAATTTCATTGAAATCGGTTCAGTGGTTTCAGAGATTAGCGTAAACGAACATTATGACACGGGATTTTTATGTATATATAATGATAAGAGATATTAGAGAGGGACAGCCGTAGACAGGTCTGTGAGTGGAAGTGCCAACTAATGCGACATGAAAGATGACAGACTTATATTTATCTGTGTTATAAAGTAGTACTTGTCTATGGTTTTTAATTTTACTAATTATTTTTTTATTGGCGTCCGATAAGACTGAAAATTAATACACCATAATTTGATAATAATAATAATGCAAATACACAACTTAATATTGCATGATGTTCCCTAAAACAGTACACAATGTATTGCAAAATATTTTTTTTACAATCTATCTGACGACGACAGATATGTGAAAATGACTTGAGTTTGACATCTCTTGACTTCACCAAATATATTATTTATCTGTAATTTGTATGCCGATTTATTTAAAAACTTTTTCGAATTTCGAAGTACTATCCGATGTTCTAACAGTAGGTAGCACACTCAATTCATTCAATATCAGTACAGTAGTGTCCTAGTTCAGTAGTTTAGATGTGGACGCGTAGTGTACAGAGCAGAGTGCAGTGCGCCGGTAGCTAGCTACAGTTTATTCATATATCAATTTAGTTAGAAATGAGTTTTGGTGTCGGGACTTCACTATGGATTCTATGGAATATCCTAAATTTACCGAATACATCGTCGGTACCCCGACACGAATATGGAGTATTAAAACTGTTCCTGGCGCCGGGTACCTACGATGTGGACACTACGGTCCTTTTGAACGATGCCTCTCGGAAGGATAGGGACGTCGGATACAAAATTAAGGCGTCTTTGAACCTGGCCTCTGCTTGGAGCGATGGACAATCGGAGTTCTTACTGAGGTTTGATGTAAGTTGATCGACGACCGGCGCCCGGCCGCTCGCAGTGACCCTCCACTGGCGCGGGGGGGGACGTAGGGGGGACGCGAGGTTCGATCACCTCCGTTAATCTTACAATGTAACTAATATACAAAACTCAATCACACATGCATCTCATTGTTTTTTGTAGTATACAACCCTCTTCCATTGTACTTCACTGGATATTACTTCATTTAATTTATTTTAATATCCACCTACTTTTATGTATTACATATAATAAAATAAAACTGTAGAAACATTCAATTCAATGCATTGAATAAAAACAAAAAAATATCCCTAGAGCTATTCATACAAGTAACACAAATTCATTTTCAAATTTGTGTCTGTCTGTCTGTTCTCCGGCGTTCACCCAAAAACTACTTTACGGATTTTGATGAAACTTTTTTTTTGTTATATAGCTATTAGTCCTCGGTAACATACCTATAGGCTATAATTTATTTTGAAGATCAGAATATCAATTAGAAATGTTTGTGCAGTATGAAGTTCATGGGGGCGGCTAGCTAAATACATTATTTTTGTACACATGTATAATGAAGTGGTACATCCCCAGCTGGTGGCGCCCCGGCTGCTCTCCCGCGGCACGCACGAGGCGGCCCACTTCCAGCCGCACCACTCTCTCTGGGACACACATCCACATTCCACCTTCTATGCACATTGGAATAATGGGCTCATCCATACTGTGTATTTGGATGACAATGAACCTGTAGACGTTCATAATTACAAAAAATCTTTAATTAGTCTATTCCAGGTGGGTATACTGTAAGGTATGAGTGAGTAAGATTGTTGCCCTTCATTATGGGGATCTTCTTGTGTAATGTTTTAGTTTGGAGTGCTGGATGGGGAGCACAACGAAACAGACGTCTCCGGGACCTGTACGGTCATGTATGAGGCCCTTTCCCTGCAAACTATCCGCAAATTTAAGGTAATTGATACATTATTGTCTTTATTACTGTATAGTTGAGTCTTTTTGGTATCGAACCCTGGATAATTTAAAATGTATGTTTATGATGTGAGTCATGTCTACAAGTCGTCAGTGTGGACAGTGTTGAACGGATGGACAGTGTGCTGTAGAAGGGCCGCTCTCGGCCTTCGTCCTCTGCACCTTCGGAAATAAAGCACAGCTTTCAATTAACAAAAACAAATATAATAAATGTTGGGCCAATATACTATTTACTACAAATGAAAAAAATACATGTTATGCTAATAGGAAGGTCGGTATCGCTTTTTTTTGCATCTAAATGACTGTTATTGGGGCGGATGGCGGTACCGCCGAAGTCGGGGTGTACTTCTGGTCCGTTTCAGTATTTGTTTTAATTAACTTTCACTTGTGACAGCATTTGTTTATGATTGTTAAATAAAGTCAGGAGGCTCAACCGGATATATCATTACAAGTGGGACTTATCGAATGACGTACGACGGCGTCCGTAGAGCGACTGCCGGAGCTCCGAGAGGGAGGGGCGGTCGGCGGGCGAGTCGCGGCGCCTCGTGCGCTACTCGCTGAGCGCCGAGCTGGACGCGCCGCGCGAGCTGCACGCCGAGGAGCTGCACGTGCTGGGCGACCAGCCCGCCCGCTTCGCGCTCAAGGCGCGCGCCTGGCAGACGCTGCGCCGCGCCGCGCCCGCCGCTCCCCCCTCGCCCCCCTCGCTGGCCCCCTCGCTGGCCGCCGCGCTGGCCGCGCTGCCCGCCGCCCTGGCGCCGCACTCGCTGCGGCTGCGCGCATCCGATCAAGATTTCGATGAAGACATTACGGTAGGTGCCCCCTCTCGTCGCTCCGCGAGCCTCGCGCCCGGCCGCCCGACGTTACCTACTTATATTATACGTGTTTGGACGCGTTCGTGCGCCGGTTCTGCGTGTCGGTGGTGAGATTATTTCGTTTCATTGCTTACGTTTCATACTTGGCAACGTTTAGTACTCTCTTTTGATACCGTTCAGTTAATTATTGTTATCGAATATTGTATTTAATGAGCAATGACAAATTATAATAACTGGTGCGTTATCGCAAGACGCATTAGCATTGGACGGCGATAAGGGGAGCTCGCGGGTCGCAGCGGGTCGCGGGCGGCGGGGCGGGGGGGCACTCGCGTCTTTGTTTCCGTCGAGTTAGGGACGTTCACGGAAACGATATATGGATATTTTCGATATATTTATATCTTTGATAGGTCGCAAGTAATTTGTTTGCATTTAACTATTCTTACAATATTGAATATTAGATAAGGTTCAGATTAATATGAGTAAAACAGTTAGCGTAAAGAAACGTATCAATATTAATGTGAATTCAATAGAATCTCTTTATGTCAAATGTAATATGTAACATTACCGTTGCCATTGCCTTTATTTGAGTTTGAATCGTTTTTATTTGGTTTGCAACAACCGCCGATTAGTGCAATGATTGTTGTTATATTATGAATTATTTATGTTTTAAATTAAAGTTTGTCTACACGTCGTGTGGTAGCTACTGGTACAAAGTATTGTTATAACGTAAAAACTGTTTTAATGTTGGTTTGCGATGGTCAACTGATTGTTATTACTTACTAATGCTATGCTGCGGTCACAGAGAATAGTATTTTGTGTTCTTGCGTTCTGTTATTGCAAAAGGTAGTTTTTCAAGAATTCGGCGTTTTATTTTTCTCAAGCTTTTATCCAACCGTAATTAAAGGAATCAGTATAAAAAAAGGAATGGAATGTGCCTCTAATTTCTCACGAAATATTATGATATATCTGATGAAATATTTCGATAGTATATATCGATATTAGATGATTGGATAATATCGGGTCGAAGCGATATATCGCATGCATATATCAATATTTTATGAAATATGGATATATATGTATATCGTGCACTTGTACGTGGATATTATCATAATAATTATTATTTAATATATCGTAACCTCTGATTGTTCCGAGCGGACGGCGGGCGGCGTGCGGTACATCCACTACAACGAACCGTCGCTCTCGCCACAACGATATCTACTTGTCACTGGAGGCAGGCCGCCCCCCGTCCACATATGCATACGCACACTACTCGATTAAATACAAAATTATCCTTCGGAGCAACAGTGACGACGCTTACAATATCATCACGCTACAAAAAGATGTATCGTACTACGTAAGTAACTTTGCAGGAGGCGAGCGGCGTCTGGGCGGAGACGGTGGACGCCGTGCGGGCGGAGAGCGCGGGGGAGGGGGGCGGCGCGGAGGGGGCGCGGGCCGTCCTCCGCGCGCTGCCCGCCCTGCGCCGCGCCCCCCGCGCCGCACTGCAGGCGCTGCTGCAGGCCGAGCGGGACCCCGCCGCGCTGTGAGCGCCTTCCTCCCATGCACGTGTACACTCTAACTCTATATCCGGCATCGCTCTATCGTAACTTTTCGTTGCAGCGTCGCGCTGTGTCGCCTGCTGGGGCTCGCGGGCACGGCGGCGGCCCACGGCGCCGCGTCCTCCTTCCTGCAGCTGCACGGCCCGGAGCCGCTCGACGCGCTCTCGCGGGTCTACCTGACCGGTCTCTCGCTCTCCGACGCTCCGCAGGCGAGCTCGCGCTCCGTGAACGGTATCGGACGTGCGAGACGAACGCGCGGCGCAGACACGTACTCGTTCGTTACAGGAGGAAGTGGTTCTGGACGCGCTGAAGCTGGGCGAGAGCTCGCGGGGGGCGGGCGCGCTGCTGGCCGCCGCCGCCGCCGCCCCGCGCGCCGGCGAACGCGCCGCGCGCCTCGTTCGCGACCACCTCCTCAAAGGACTCGCCAAGTGTAAGGTAACGTAGGGTCGTTTCTATATAACGTTTCGAAGGGGCAATCGCAAGGCTTCGGTAGGGTACGAGCGCCGCGTGTCGCAGGAGGAGGAGTGCTACGCGGCGTGGCTGGAGGCGCTCGGCAACTTGCGGCGCGCCGACACGGCCGGGCCGCTGCTGGCGCTGGCGGAGCGCGGCGCGGCGCGGCCGGCGCTGGCGGCGCTGCGGGCTCTGGGCGCGCTGCCCGCGGCGGCGCTGCTGGACGCGGCGCGACTGCAGCGGCTGGAGGCGCTGGCGACGGGCGCGCGCTCGTGGGACGTGCGCGCGGCGGCGCTGGAGCTGGTCGTGGAGCGCAGCGCGCCGGCGCCGCTGGGGCTGACGCGCGTGGCGCACGCGCTGCACGAGCGCGGCCACCCCGAGCTGCGCCGCTTGTTCTGGCAGCGGCTGCGCGCGCTCGCTTCCGACCGCGAGCCCGTGCGCCAGCTGCTGCGCCTGCTGCCGCTCAGGCTTAAGAGTTGGCACGCGCAGGCCATTCCCGGTGAGTGTGTTGACGTAACTTCTCTTGATGATAATTTCTATGCAGAGCGTGTTCGCGTAGACCTCGTGTACACGACCGATCGACGGACTTGTACCACGGTAGTACTGGGGTAATTAAAATAAAACTATCCACAGTATTATTTTTCCTTCTTATACGATTCTCACAAAATCTTACCACCGTGATTCAGCATTGTATCGACAAATTTGTAGCGACATCTAGTTTGTCATTGCTGAATCAC
>DWGJ01001134.1:0-21931 GCA_018246895.1 Aspitha aspitha aspitha
AAACAAAAAGTCCAAAGAAATGTCAAAGAATTATTTTTTATTATGGTCGAATTTCGACCAGTAGGCGACCACTAGTACATATAAATGCGAAAGTGTATAAGTATGTATGTATCTTAGGGTTTCAAGGCCAGGCCACTTGGCCGATTGTAATGTTTGGTATGGGAATAGTTTGAAGCCTAGGAGTGAAGGTCAAGTACGATTTCTTATTATTATCATTTCACCCGCCGCCCGGCATAGTCTATTCTTACCTATTTTGGATCAATAACTTTAAGAGACTGTGTACTAGGGTTTTCTAAATGTAGAGTGAATAGGAATTTACTAGGGAAGCATGCTACATCATCGCTCACTATTAGGCGAGATTGGGGCTAAACGTTAGCCTATTTCAAATATAAAAAAATACGTATGCACAAATTTAGAAAGAATGATGCCAAGAAACACAATCGTCATTTACCAGGCGAGTATTAATGGTAGACTTGATAGAAGCTGTGGGTACGTACTTCGACTTAATTAGAAACGTACTAAGGTGACTGTGTACAGAGCAATATAGACCCGGCTTCCATACAGTGTTTGTGTTGATCTGATGTGCAGATGTGTCACACGCTGCGCGACGTGGCGCCGGCGCCGGCGCTGTGCGCCAGCGCGAGCCCGTTCGTGGTGCGCGGGCGCGGGCCGGGCCCCGCCAAAGGCCCCGCCTCCAAGAACCCCGTCATCAGCGGCCGCTCAAGCACTACGTCCAACAACTCCAGCGAGTCAGTCGCTTCTTACTCAATCGATCTTCTCTACAGTTTTAATGTAGTCTCTCTCTGCCCGGGTTCAGTTTGACAGTTCGGCCTTTATAGTTTCTGTTGCTAAGCAGCGAGGTTTTTGTTTAATGCGAATTTTTCACAGATTAAAAACAGTATGGCGCACGGCATGTTAAATGATTTTGTTTATTGAGAAACGCTGTATGTATGTATGCTGATCAACCGGTAGAGATAAATAATATCAGCATTGGACATTTTTATTTTTATGACAGTTCCAACAGCGACTCGTCGTCGGACGACGACTTAACGAGCTCAACGCCGAGCTCGCGGCAGCTCGTGTCTCCGTCGTCTCTGGTGGCCAAGTTGCTGGAGCCCGAGGCGCCCGTGGCGCCCCCCATGTTCCCCGCGATCAAACGACACAACCGGCTCCCACTCAACGAGCCCAGTAAACGTGATATGTTAATGTAAGTTGCTGCAGTTTGGCTCCATTATAGTATTTATTGGTGGTAAAAATTAGGAAAACATTTTTTTACAGTAAAGTTTTGACTTTATACGTATTGCATGTAATTTGAGCTAATTTTCTAAAATAAGTATGCTTATGTCATTGCTCGTGTGTAAGGTATAAATGAAATTTCGTTATCTAACGTAGATCATAAATAGCAAGAAATAGGTCATTTTCAAATTCGCAAGAAATGATATATTCTTTTCAATTTACAGATACAAGCGCTATGTAAACTTTGAACGAAGATCAAATCCGAAGTACAAACCGGAGTTACCTATAGTGATGACGGTTAGCAGTGCATTCTCTATCGACAGTTCTGTGGATGTTATACCTCCAACTGTTACAAAAGCTGCTAAGGAGATATACCACGAGTATTTGCTAAGAGGCACAGGAAATGTAGCCGTGCCTATAAATTCTATAGCTCTTTATAAGGAATATGTTAATTTCAGTCTTTAAATTATATATTATCATGTTATATTGTGTCTTTCAATAAAATTTCTGGAAATGTAGCAAGTTGTGTCTTTGTAATAATTTGAAAGATAGTTATTTTGATCTGCTCGATAATAATGTAATAATAATAATTATAACCAGCATACATATAGGGGGATTTATATCTACCATGTATAATAAAAGTTACAATTCTACAGTAAAACTGCTGGATTGCGGATCGAAGTTTTATTTCTGGCCATCTCACCCATATGCTGTTACAAATATCTTGAATGCTAAAATATATGATGCAAATTATAATTTATAACAAGTTTCACCGACATATTTATAAACTTATATAAATAAATTATTTTACTCTAAACTCAAAAGCTTAGAAGCTAAAGATAATTAATTGAATACAATGACAGTGACAGTTTTGACATTTCAAAGTTTCATTTCATTTTTGTACGAGTGGCTTTCTCGAGTTTGTCGATCAGTCAGTGCAGTGGCGAAAATTACAATTTATCGACTGAAGCTATAGAGTAAGTAGGGGTGGATGGCTCTAAATAGCGCATGAAAAAAGCTGAGACGGCAACCATGGCTATGTCTAAGGGATTTAAAGTCCTAGAGAAGTCATCGCCCCCTAATCCCTACAGCATAATACTTCAACATAGAAATAAAGATACAGCACTCCTATTCGAATCTCAAGCAGTCGTGTCGCTTTTATCACAAGAAACCGATACCTTGCGAAAACAATATCATAAGATTGCGGATGCCTATGGTTGTTTGGGTGTGCTACAACTGAATTCTGGCGAAAGCTGTTTGCTGTACCTCGTACTGATCACCGGCTGCTGCTCTGTAGGTAAGGTGGGTGATACTGAAGTTTTCAAAATAACACAGACACAGTTTTTACCTTTATTTTACCAGAACCAAGGTGAGGACAAAGTATCAGAAGTGAGAAAGCTTCTAAATTCGGGCACCTTTTATTTCTCATGGACCTCTGGTAAATCTAATGAAAACCTTTTTGATTTGACGCTATGTGCTCAAAGAAAAAGCAAAGGCGCTAATCCAGATAACAGATTTTTTTGGAACAGAACACTGTTTATTCATCTTATAAGATTTGGTATTGATTGTGATGATTGGCTCACCAGAGCTATGTGTGGGTCAGTGGAAATTCGCACTATATATGTTGGACATCGCCAGGCTAGGGCTGCATTGGTGTCCCGTCTTAGTTGTGAGCGTGCTGGGACTCGTTTTAATGTAAGAGGTTGCAATGATGATGGCAATGTTGCAAATTTTGTAGAGACTGAACAAGCAATATATATTGATGATTCTGTAGCATCTTATGTACAAACAAGGGGATCAGTGCCTTTATTTTGGGAACAGCCCGGCATCCAGGTGGGTTCACATAAAGTAAAAATGTCAAGGGGATATGATGCATCAACTAGTGCTTGTGAGCGACACTTTTCTCAGTTGAAAAGAAACTATGGGTCAATCATTGTTGTTAATCTCCTAGGATCCAGTCTAATAGGAGGTAGTGAGGGTGAAGCCACACTTAGTAATGCTTTTCAAAGGCACTTAAATGAATCTGCACATTGTGATATCAACCAGATTATATTTGATTATCATCAGGAAGTTAGGGCAGCATCTATTGAAACTGCATTGTTTCGGTTTAAAAAAATTATTGAGAAATGTTATGATGACATCAGTATTTTCAGTGCCAAGGGTATGGATATTTATAATGTTCAAAAAGGAGTGATACGTACTAATTGCCTAGATTGTTTGGACAGAACAAACTCAATCCAAACATTTATCGGGTTAGAAATGTTAGCTATACAGTTGATGCTGCTGCAATGCATTGACAAAAAACAGAATGTTAACAGATTTGAAGAGGTATTTAAACAAATGTGGATCAATAATGGCAATGAAATATCTAAAATTTACGCTGGTACTGGTGCTATACAGGGGGGCTCTAAGTTAATAGATGGTGCAAGGTCAGCTGCTCGGACTATTCAAAACAATTTGCTTGATAACTCTAAGCAAGAAGCGATTGATATTTTACTACTGGGTTCAACTTTAAATTCAGAACTTGCAGATAGAACTAGAATACTTTTGCCTTCCAATATATTGCATACATCTACACCAGTACTCAGAGAAATGTGTAGAAGGGCCAGTGAATTCACACAGCCATCTAGTATTCGTATTACAATTGGCACTTATAATGTAAATGGTGGCAAACATTTCAGAAGTCTTGCTTATAAAGATGTATCATTGTCTGATTGGTTGTTAGATTGTCCTAACTCTGCTCTTGTAAACACAGTGAATTTGAAGGACCACCCATCAGACATTTTTGCCATTGGATTTGAGGAAATAGTTGATCTTAATGCTAGCAATATAATGGCAGCCAGTACTGATAATGCAAGAGCGTGGAGTGAAGAATTAGAGAAAGTTCTTGCTAGAGATGCTCCTTATACTCTTCTCTCAAGTCACCAATTAGTAGGAGTGTGTCTTTTCATATTTGTAAGAAAAGATTTAATACCACACATTCGAGATGTTGCATTGGACTCAGTCAAAACTGGTCTTGGCGGAGCCACTGGAAACAAAGGTGCTGTAGCTATACGAATGGTGATCTATGGTACATCACTGTGCTTTGTATGTGCTCACTTTGCTGCTGGCCAGTCTCAAGTAACAGAACGTAATGCTGACTATACAGAGATAACTAGAAAAGTTGCTTTTCCTATGGGACGATCTCTTTATTCCCATGATTATGTATTTTGGTGTGGCGATTTTAATTATCGCTTAGACCTCGATAAGGATGAGACCCGTTTATTAGCTTCACAAAATAACATACAACGCCTCTTGGAACAGGATCAACTTTTAAGACAGAAAGCACAGGGATTAGTTTTTAAAAATTGTTTTGAAGGAGAAATTACGTTCCTTCCAACTTATAAGTATGATCTTTTTAGTGACGACTATGATACTAGTGAAAAATGCAGAGCTCCAGCTTGGACAGATCGAATTTTGTGGAGAAGTAGAAAACATACAGTAGATCCAGAAACAACATCTGAATTATCTGAAGGAAAGCTTCTTCACTATGGTAGAGCAGAACTAAAACAGAGTGATCATCGACCAGTTATAGCAATTTTAGAAATTGAGGTGTTGCAAGTCAGCTACACAAAGTGTATGGAAGTATTCTATGAAGTTGTAAGTGATCTCGGACCTCCTGATGCTAGTATTATTGTACAACCGCTTCATGATATTGAAAGTGATGATGCAGTTTTTGATGATAATATTATGGCAGCCGTGTTACAAGAGTTAGCTACTATTGGTGAAGTAACATTAGTACGTTTTATTGATGAATATACATTGAGTATAAATTTTAGAGATGGACAACACGCTTTAGCTGCAGCACAGAAAGGAGAGATGTCTGTTTGTTCAATTTCACTGGGTATAACACTTAAATCACCAAATTGGATAGAAATAGTGAAATCAGAAGTAGCTTTATGCTCCAACAACACTGTTCCGTTGTTCGGAGAGATTCCTTTGGAACGTCCACTCAGATCTGCTCCACCGACACCGCGCCGACAACAACCTAGTAGACCGCCTGCGCCTTCGCCCACACCGCTGGTGCCTTCAAGAGCTCCCGCTGTGAGTCCGGCTCGACCTCCGCCGCCTAGACCGGCTCCTATTCCGACAGAAAACTATGCTTCAATAACAGCACAGTCATCTGTGACCTCACCGCCACCAGATAGCGTTCCGCCGCCCACGTGTGCCCCTCCCCCTCCGCCGCCGAGCAACTCGCCTCCGCCAGCTGTAGGGCCGCCGCCGCCCGTTCCAGCACGCCAAGGTGCGCCACCACCCCTACCAGCTAGGCCAAGGCCAGTCACCTAATTTGTAATTTTACATGGCTTTACTTTATTATTGTATGCTCACTAAACAAATTGTAAATGGTAAAATTGTTGAAGTCAAATAGGTGCATACTCTATAAAAATTAAAGTAAAGCTAAAAGTTACAGCTATGTCATTTAAACAGCATTTATGTAAAATCAAAATCAGGCATTATTATCTATTAGATATTGTAGTATTATTCGATATATTTAGACCGCAATGTCAAATGTTTCATTAGGAAATTACGTTTAATTTCGTTCCAACTTGGATTATATAAATTATTAAACGTGTGATAATTTTATAAAGATTTATAAAAATTGAACATCGAAAAGGTTTAGCAGGTGTCAACATGCAACCACAAATCCACAGAATGTTTGGTCTGCGCAATACCATAGAAAACGTAAGCTGTTTGAGGATACATGTATGTATCTAGTGCTTATTATGAAGATCTGTTCACGTTTTTGTCGGAATCGTTAATGTTTGTGCATAGATTTTATACTATTAAACAAGACACACATTGTCTTTTCTGTAGGTAGCTTACATTTTCTGTGTCCTTTCGGCGACCTCTTAAAAGCTAATTACATATATACTTAAATGAAACATTATAATTTAAAAGAATCTTTAACGCTTTATAGTATTATAAAGTTGTGTGTTTACAAAAATGTTGATATACATTATCGTGTAGAAATCATATTATGTATGTAGCTTGGATGTTATATTAATACAACAGGCGGGTGTCCTAATCATTGTTATCTGCACATCGAACGCTTACGAATTATTGTTATCATTCCAGATTATTTTTACTAAAATGAATTCAGAATTTATTATTGATTAGAGTTTCTTGTATTTAGTGTAGTACCTATTTGTTTAAGGATCTACTATTATATTAGTCATAAAATAACCATATTAACTTAGTGAACAAATAATCTTTGTTAATTCTTCGAAAGTAACCAAATGATATAAGTAATTGAAACGTTATATTCCATATAGTGTGTATAGATTTACGTCTATAAAGAGATTATTCTATCCCTCAGCAATACAAAACGGTGGCAGGTATTACTATCTTCATTGTGAACTCTGTAAAAGCTAAGGGATGTAACAGTTATATAACAATGTTGGAAATTCATTTACTTACTCTATTTTGTTTCATGAAATAAGTACATAAATTTACTGATCTTACCAGTATTTTATACGTAATAATACCAGTTGTCTAAATAATTAACATTTATAGCATGTTTATTGTTTTCTGATGGAAAGTGTTGTAAGGTAAAATCCATCCGTTTTGTTCGTGATGGGTTACGAAATTCTAAAATTGTCACAAAGAAGGCTAAAACGATCAAAGAACTGAGATTTTTCTTAAGTACATTTCATTTATTGTAAGGCGTTTTAAATTGTATTTGAATTTATATGTATATTAATCTATGTTGAATTTCACTAGAGTTCCTTTTATGTTTATT
Organism: Aspitha aspitha aspitha; assembly: GCA_018246895.1. Lineage (NCBI taxonomy): Eukaryota > Metazoa > Arthropoda > Insecta > Lepidoptera > Hesperiidae > Aspitha > Aspitha aspitha. The sequence continues at coordinate 7,016 of DWGJ01001134.1, forward strand.
TAGATTTTTTCTACTGATGAATTTAAAATAGTTGTAACTAAATTATTTATAAGTACGTCATTTTTTGTTGACGTAATTATTCATTTATTAACAGATTTCACTACTGTGTACGTGTAGACTTCACTCTTGATCTAAGCAAATATTAGATAGTAAAAGTCATTACTGCATCAGAAGGCTTAAATTATCAATTTAGGAACCAAAAATTTCAGTTTAAATGTTAGATTTATAATTAGCGATAATAAATTGTGCCCAATGTTTGAAATAACGATACTTTTAGAATTTTGATCATTGTAGGTAAATACTAGTAAATGGTGTGTAAATGTTAAAAGTTCATTATTGTTTTACTCGTAAATGATTTATAGTGCTGTTATACTAAGCCTGTTTCCAACATCTTGTTATACTACAGTAATCATAAAGGGTACCGGATACATACATACAGGGTACTCCGTGTATATCGCGGTCAAATTATAAATACCACAAAAATCCAAACAGCACTACTGTGCATATTGCCCTATGCAGACAACTGGTTTAATAACGTAATACCCTCAGGACGTTCTGTTGTAAAAGTAGGTAATATTTTTTTTATAATTTAGCCCAGCAAACAGGCAGACTGTGACATGTAACCATCGTGTATTACTAACTTTTGCATGTAACGACGTTTTCCAATATCCCTAACATGTCTTTACAATCCTCTATACTTAACAGTTCAATTTGATAAAATAGAACATAATATTTTTGGTATGATTTCTCATAGACTTTCAGCCAAGTCTTTAGTCTCATCAATCTTAGTATCTGATTGTGGTGAAGGTAGATTTTGTACATTGAGTATTTAAGATTATGCATGGCAACTGACGTTACAATCAAACACTGTTATTATTGTACGACTGAATACAGTCACACTTGATATTTTTACCTGTTAAAATTAGAATACATTGTATCTTATTAGAATTCTTTCACGTTCGTCTCACAAGCTTAATGGAATGAGGTTTGTTATATGTAGGTATCTAGATTCATTTCGGGTATTAATTGTATCCAATATTACTGTATTACTTGCTATACGAAATGGTTTTAATTAAATGAACTAATAATTTGATAAGTATGTAAATTACCTCTTTCATTCAGTTTACGAGTAGCCGTATGTATGCAGTGTGTATTGTTATATTGCAATGATAATTGTATATTTTCCCCCACATGTTCCATAATTATCAACTTGTAGTTAAAAAAAACCAATGAGTGTATTACAATTAATTGAATAAAGGTACAATACTTTTCAAGTTTAAAAGTCTACATAAAGAAATTATGGGAGTCTCATTATAGTTTCGATTTGTTAATCAATGTAATTTCTGTAAGGGGTTTTTATTACAATTTTATTGTTAATTTAGTTAAAACTGTTACAGTTTGTTCCTCTGTAAATATTTTTATTTTCAATAGATACATATTTATCTACATATTGTTTCTCCAGATCTTATATATTTAAATGTACCTGATAAGCGTTTGTTTCAATCTACCAATTATATTTTTTAACACGACAATTATAATGTCTGTTTAAATTTTCGTTGAAGTGAGAAAATATTAAATATTTTAACAAAAAAAAATACTAGCTGTGTGCTTTATAATCGTTGTATGAAATGTTAGTTGTATTATGCTGTTATAGATCGATGTAATGGCCAGTGTATTATTCCACGAGCAATAGATACGTTTTATTGGCAGTGTGGTTTGATTTACCCACCTTAAAACATGCATTCATATTTTATATACCTACATATATAAGGTACTAGAAGTGTCCTTGACTTGGCTCGCGTGGAAATTAGTGTGTCACAGTTTTTCCCGCCTAAATACCGCCCCTGGGAGAATTCTAGAATACAAAGTCCTACTAACTCTCCTTATTCCCGTGTAAACCCCGATCCCTCAGGAACTCTGGGATAAAAAGTAGCCTATGTGTTATTCTAGGTCTTCAGCTACCTACTATACTACCTACCTATCCTAAAACAAGTCCACCACAAGAATGCCCATAATCTGTATTCCAATTATTATGCTTCAGTGTATATTATGGGATGACATCAGGTCATCCTTGTTGCATCAGTTGCTTTTCATATAGGCACCTATTTATATGCAATTCTTAGACAAGAGCATAAAAAGTATCTTATACATATGAATAAAATAACTTTCAGGCTTCAACAATCTTTATTCTTAATCAATGTTTATTCTATAAGTTACAACCATCTACAACAAATAAACTAAATTTGTTTATTGCTTCTTAGGGACAGCACGGTCATAGATGGTGTGTGCAATACCCATAAGAGCCAAAATGCAGAGACCCATGGTAAAGCGATACAGAATTCCATCAAAAGGCCCTCCTTTCAGGAACACCGGTACATCATTGTCTTTCTGTAAAACAAAGTATTTCATTTAAAAATACAGGTTTAGGTTTAGATTCTGCCAAGGGTTTCATTTAGTGGACGTTTCTTTAAATTCCATTGCAAACAAAAGTTTAAATAATGACTACACAGTTACAGCTAATATATTATGACTTGATACACAGAACACTGCAATGCTAATTGTTCTCCAAAGACAGATCTGCTCATATTCAATAATATGTTATACATTTTATAAGCCTCATAGATTTTCTTCACAAACTCATACTTCATAATAAACATGTTTATCTCATTCACATAAAATTTTTAAACATCATGTGTACAAATATGTTTATTCCAAATATTGAAAATCAAAACCTTGATCCTATCTTAATGAGTAACGAAGGATAAGTTGATAAATAATAATATAAGAAGCAATATGCCATTGGAAGTTTTATAGTCTAATACTGCTAAACTTTAACACCTGCAGTAAACCGAGACTGTTTGTTCACATACTGCAAGTACTCCGTGTCAATCCAAAAAAGCGACACTTGGCGCTTAGAGATAACAATGGTCGCAACTTTTACAGTAGATACATTATTGAAAAAGATGTCGTACTTGGAAAAGTTCCTGATTTTTACGGATGGATTCCGGAAGAGGTGCGTAAGGAATGTTGGTGCCCGGCATCATCTTTGGACCACTGGCAGCGCTGGCTGTGGCCGCAGTCACAGTGGCCATGTGAGCCGTGTTGTACTGGATGACTGGTGGTTCCACTCGTTGCAAAGCAATTGGGGCCTATAAACAAAAAATTAAAGTCACATTTTCATAGAAACCACAAAATTTTGAGTAATGTGATGTGATAGATAGGTACTTACAATTGGAAAGAGTGGGGTTTGCAAGTGCGTGGCACTCACGAGCCTGCCGGTGAACTTGCTTAGCTGGTGATACATTTTTGATAGAATAGTTTAGTTTTGGAAAAACTGAGTGCCTGAAAAGTCGACCTGTTACGAAACCAGCACAATCCTCAGTCGATAACTAATAATGTTGCCAACAAAAAATATTTTTGACATAATTTTAAGTACTATAAAAAAATTTGCAGATAATAATATTTATTCATTTAAAAAGTATTTGACACACTGACTATAATAATTTTATTTGTAAAAATTTTCACACTTCACTGTAGTAAATTCTAACAAGATCATATTTTGATATACGTGAGATTATGGCGGCTTTATTTAAATTTATTAATGCCGAACGCAGAATTGTTTGTTTGTTTGAATTATTTAAAATCAAAATTAATAATGCAGCTGAAAACTTATTTCTGTGAATGACAAATATTAGTAAAGAAAAATTACAATTTCTATATTCAAAATTCACGTCATTTAGACGGCCACGTGAATTTTACAAATTTATTAAAATGAAATTTTAGAGATAAATTGTTATCTATAGTAATAAAATGCAGATTTTTGTAAAAACACTCACCGGTAAGACCATCACGCTTGAGGTAGAGGCGTCAGATACCATTGAAAATGTAAAAGCTAAAATTCAAGATAAAGAAGGAATACCCCCTGACCAGCAACGATTGATTTTCGCTGGTAAACAATTGGAGGATGGTCGCACTTTATCTGACTATAATATCCAGAAGGAGTCTACCCTTCATTTAGTGTTGCGTCTTCGTGGCGGTACGATGTACAGTTTTATTGACTAAATGATAGATTACTGAAATGAACTTATTAATGACATTATAATTTTGCTCACAGGTACAATGATTCCAGAATAAATTCAAACTCAATAGAAAGCTAATAAAGTACTCCGTACAAAGAATTTTACCATTGACCATTGCCTACTTTTGAAATTGTAGTGCAAAAATTATGTTGCATTATCATTAAAGGTGACACCAAATACATCTTGAACTGATCTTTATAGAATACTCAAATATTGAATTAGCGAAATAAATCAAACTTTGCCAAGAAATTTTACTGTCAATGAAATGAAATTTTGTACATGGATGATGGGTTTTATTATATTTTCCTAAATAAACATCCGTGCTAAATGAATATTTTGTTGGCAGATAATGGATGACCCATCAACATGATCCATTCAATAAAATAAAACTTTAATGTTTGCACACTCAAGTAGGTACCGGCTATAATCTACCATTTGGCATTAATTTAAATTTGATCAAAAAAATAATTACATGTAAACATTTGCAAACATCACCAAAAAGTAAAGGTTTTGGGGTTGTGTAGTAAGATTGGAACGTTAACCACATCTTTGATATCAACTGTCGCAGTGATAATGATAACCGTAACCATAATTCAGTTGATTAACATTTTGGGTGCATATTTTCTGTTGAATTGATTTGGTAGATGGGTCGAATAACAAACTAATATTTCCAAATATAACAGAAATAAAAAGACATTCGCATAAGTAATGGCTTTATTTAAAAACCCTGCAATGTTTTTTAATAACGTTATCATTCATTGTTACAAAGAACAAGCTAAGTTTGGAAGCACATATAGATCACTTTTTCATTACCAGAAAGTATATAAATAGCACTGGTATAACAATAAAAGAGAGCAGAATAATAGAACAGGAACAATAGAATGTAATGTTATAATAATTAAAAGTTAAAGCTAGACACATGGACGGACACTGGGAATACTAGTTTTACTATCACTTTTACACCATGCCAAAGTGCACCACTTTGATTTTTGGCGGTTTTTGTTCTACTTTATCTGAAACAAAGGAACATAAATTTATGTTTTGTTGTAATAATTTAGAAGAATCCAAAATAATATTTTTTACATACTTTTTATTACATTACAAAATGACTGATTAACATAGAAAAAACAGATTCCATGTTAATTGCAATCATAGATAATATATAACAATGCACATTGTGCATTTGTAATATATACCAATGCATATTGGTAATATATATAACAATGATTGCAATGATGCATAACATGCACACAGACAAATTAGGACTCTTTAATTAACTTCGACTTCAGCGACATCTGATGTTGATCTCGGCTAGACTGGCGTCCAACCTGCCAGGTAAATAGACAGTCACCGGCTATAGAACCTGTGGCTGCCAGCAAATTATGATCTTTCATTTTTATCACAATCCCACATAATAACTAAACTAAATACACTATCGATAACGCTTATCGACAAAAATAACGCGCACCACTATACCCGCCCATAAGGCCTGTGAGTGGGAGAGAGAGCAAAATACTCGCTTCACCGCTCCGACGTTTAATGACGCAATCTGCATGGAGAAAAAAAATATTCTATGTAGTTTCATATTTGTTTAATATGTAGTACTGAATATGAAGAAAAAGAAAATTATACATGGCCCACAAATAGCAGTGTGTAATAGGTGCATTTTGGATGCGACAAGACAACATATAAAGCTGCATTCCAAATATCGAGCATATTATCAAATATTATTTAATTATTACATAATGGCAACAGTTAGTGTGTGGCAAGCAGCAGCGTGCTAGTCACTGAACACGTGACGTCAACTTCGGATGGATATGACGGGAGATGCAACATTCTTAAATCAAGTTTTTGTAATAGACCGTTTATTTTAATAGGAACTTCTGTATTATATTTTCTTCTTATTTATATTTTCACGTTAAACAATTTCTTGTGAAATAAACATCTCTATATGTTATTTTTCATCAGATTGTAGACACTGTTAATAAATAAAACTGAATAATGACAAAAGGCTAACTCTTCGTGTAAACTAAATATTTAGGTAGTACTTTTAACTTGATTTGCATTATCGTCAAAGAGCAGGAACTTAATCACATTTTATCCATAGGGAGAAGAGCGGGGTATGGGATATAAGGTAATGTGAGGCGCGGTGGCGGTGTTAACACACATCGTTCGTGCGGCATGCGGTCACACTTCCACGTAGTCGAGCGTGGTACCGGCGAGGGCGGGCGCCGCGCTCGTCGAGCCGCCGCCGAGCGCGGGATGCTTGTGCGCCGCGCAGCGCGCCCGCTCGCCCGCCGACTCGCCGCTCGCCGTCGGTGACACTGGTTCCTGGAACGTTATTGATGACGTCTCTCTATGTTTAAACTCATGGATATCTTTTATTCTTTGTGCACAAAATGAGAATTTTTGTGGCTTTCGTGTATATATTCATTACAGTACTTACAGACATTACAGCAATAGTGACAGTGTCTGAAAATTTCACTTTATTCTTTTCTGGAGGTCTGCTACTAGGCCAAAAATTACTATCATGGGGATATCTTCCATTGAAGTTTGTGGTACTTAAATATAAATTGTTATTGCTGTGAAAGCGATATGAGGAATTGGGCGCTTCTTCCCTTAACTCAGTCTGATATAAATGTTTAAAATGAGGCACTGCTAATCTTTCGTCTTGTTGGTGAGGGACTATATCTACACTCGGTGTAGCTTTTGTAAATGCATCACTGGTTGATTTCGTAGGTTTTTTCAAGTTCAACAAAACATTATCCATGCTACTCCATCGCATGTTCTGAGCGTTTGGAATTGGTTTGAAATGTTCATAGTCTTTGGCACTCAGGAACGTATCATCTTTGATACTTGTGCCCCATATAGTGTTGTCTCTGTCGACATACTGATGTAGGTTCGGCCGGATGCTGTTGGTGGAATGTTGTTCACTTTGAGTGATCGGTACTGGCAGTAGAGTAGGATGACACGGCATGGGAACTCGAGGCAGCGGTGGCGGGTTCGTTTTTATGGAATTTGGTCTACTGCTTTCTTCTTCTGAACCAGAGTACGATTGTGAACTGCATTGTGAGCAGGACTCTGAACATTCCGAACCTGGAAATAGGGTTACAGTGAATATTAAGAATATTAAGAATACTAAGAATATAAGAATTATATTAAGAATATAAGAATTATGTATTGTAAATTCGTTTAGGATACAGATTGTACTTAAGGCAAATGCAATAGAATTGACGAACCGTGGCGACGCGGCGCGGGGCGTGTCTCGGAGCGCGGCGCGCGGCGCGCGTGAGTGGCGGCTGCGGCGGCGGCCTCGGCCGCTAGGTGCGGGAGCGAGCGGCGCGCCGCCGCCCAGCGCGCGTCGCAGAACAGGTCCCACGCGCACACGTCCACGCCCAGGCACAGCGCCTTCTCCACGCGCCCGCGCCTGTACGATCACACGACACAATGTATAAAGTAATAAAAAAGTCACAATTTCACATAAAGAATAAAGCAGTTTCAAAGTTTTTTTTTTAAGTTCAAATGAATTTTTTTTGCCTTGGATTTAAATCAATATATTGTGAATTTACTGTGTGTAGAAATGATAAGACTTTAATCTTTTCTTCAACAAAACCTTTAGAAAACGGGTATCTGACTGTAATTGAAGTATTGCATATATAAAAATATATCTCACCTGAGTAGGTGATGGAAGAACTTCCTCGCGAGATCATACAAGGGTGGTCCATATTTTAACGCCGTACTAGAGAGTGGTACAGACGGCGCTAGAAAAGCACCGAGCGCCGCTTGGGCGTATTGTTCTCTGTTCTCGAAGGAGTTGCTTTTTCTTAGAGCCTCACGAAGAATCTCATCGACAGCACGAAGACATTCCGGCCCCTCTCGCTCCCAGTCCATCGCACGTAGTAAGGATACTGCGTTGGAAGTGCGTCCGGAACGGATCCAAGCCTAGATAAATAATCTTTTCTAATTTACATTTACATGTTGAGTTTCCGAGTGAATACTTTTGGGTTAAAAGTACATAGGGAATTCACATATAAATCTGACTTTGTTTTAGATCATTTTAATAGCCATAAAATGACAATACAAACAATCTCTATCCGGATATCGTATTGCTTTGAACTTATAGCTACCACCCGATTTTTTCCCGAAAATCAGCAACATGACCCAAACAAAAAAAGTAATATTAGCATCTAGAACGCATGAAATTCCAAAAATAATGACTAGGTTATTACCGATAGCAGTCGCGGATGCGTAATTCGTAGTAGAGCCAGGGGTCCTCCGGTAAAGGTCGCCAGTATTAATGGCCCGCCTGTCAAAGTCCGTGTAGCTAGGATTTGTATTCTCCTGGCTTCCCTGAAAGATATTTGCAAATATCATAATAATACAGAGTGTAAATGTTACGGTTTAAATATAATAACTGAATAAAGTCATGGACGTATTTAAGTGTAAGATAAATATTTCAGCAATTTTAAGCTTATAATATCCATACTTGTACATTATATACAATATTAATGTACATCACAATTTAATAATAAATAATATCAAAATGCAGTTTTTTTTTATAGAAATGATGTTTTTTATAAATTCTTTTTTATTTTCATGGGCGGCAGCAGTCACAGCCCATGGACATCTATAACCGATTCCTAATAGGGCTGTAGGGTGTGAAATTTTTAGGTATTTGACATAATAATAAATGTATGGAAAAAATAGAAATAAATGTACCGCAAGTACGACGTTAGATCGAGGCATTTGGTGTGGTGGTGGAGCACGGAGAGGGCGCGGTCGAAGCACTGCAGCCGGCCCGCCTCCTCCGCCGCCAGCGCCAGCTCGCCCGCCCAGCGCACCTCTGTGGCTATCTGAAACATGTCATATCCTAAACATACTCTAGGAACTTTTCCAGCCTCCTGTCCATTTGTTAACAAGACATCCTCCCTGAGGTGTTTTAGCTACTGTTGCTATTTCAGTCATGCGTCAATCATAACATATTTATTGCACAAATATATAAAATGCTATAAGACTGAATGAGTGATTGGTCGAGCATAATTGTGATAAAGTTAAACTTTTCTGTAAGTTGGAGCGAGTACTCAATTAAATAACAGACAATCTGGTATATATCTTTTTCTAAAATTTCCATCTACCCTAATTTTCTAAGATCACTGTATATGAGTACGATAACCTAGTTCCTGAAGCCGTGAATGACTAAATATTTTACTGCTAAGCGTGTCATAAGAAGAGAGACAAAATATGCGATAACAACTCACAAAGCCAGCTCTGGTGGTGTTGGTCAAACCGACTGTGTGATGTATAACGTGTATGGTGCCGTCTATGCAGGCGGTGAGCAGGCGCGTGTCGCAGGGCGAGCGGCGCGCCACCCGCGCCGGCGCCGGCAGCGCCGCGCGCGTCACGCTCTCGCGGAGAGAGGACATCTTGCTCACCGCCACTCGGCTTTCATTCTGGGCGATGTCATAGCGAATCCAGTCAAGATTCACCACATTCTGAAAATTTCATTATTCTATACAACTTTTACTTCCAAAGGAAGAGCATCAATGGCCTGAAGCCACTGTTCTTATGCTTCCACCATAGGGCTTTCAACGTACAGGGTATGAGGGTTTTCTCAGCTTGAGAATTTAGTCATTCTAAAATTCAATCCACAGTTTCTGCTAAATCAAGATTCAAATCTTTCATAGAATAAATGTTATGTTCAATAATTGCATTTCTTACACTATTTGATAATTAAAAATATACATTATATTACCTTTTGACATGTACTTTGTTGCACAATATGGACAATGTTCTCTGATTTGTGTGATATTTCTGCTGACAACACTTCATTTTCTAATTGGTGATAAGCAATCAATGTGACTTGATGTCTGAAAAAATGCATGTTTGTTATAATCATTCAAATTTATGTCATGTTCTATGTGAAAGTGTATATTGACTGTATATTGCTATATGAACACTTGTAACTAATCTGCTTGTAAACTATAGTGTGCAATAAACTCTTGTATATATAAAAATCCCGTGTCACAATGTTCATTTGCAAAAATCTCCGAAACCACTGAATCGATTTTATGATATCAGGTCCACTAGTATTGTATTGTATATATGTAAGTTTCACACACCAGTAGCTTACCCATTGATTTGATAAAGATGTAGATTTGCATGATCTTGGGGGATAGGGCTCCAAGGCGCTGGGTCGGCGGTAGAGGCGCTCCATACGAGTAGTCTTATTCCTGAAGTGTTCTCACACCAGGTAACTCGTCTCTCAGTCCTGCGACCTCCACCTCCTAACTCTACACTCTAGAATTTTACAGTGGTATGTAGAAAATATATACATTTTGATAATCAACAATAAATAATGTAACTTTAACATAGCTACATAGAGCAAAGTATGTTGCATAATAAATATACATATAATACACATTGTTATGTAACATTGTTTCAAACTTGCAGATGTATTTTAGAACTTGTGTAATTTGAATTTGGAAAGTCTGAATTTCTTATAATGTATAAAAAATGTAAAACTGCATCAGTGTTTTTACATAACAATTAATAAATAAACTCATTAATTATAACCACAACTTTGTAAAAAGGAATTTACCTGTAAATGAGGTTCCTTTTCTGATATTCGTGTGGGAAAATTACCACTAATCTTTCCAAAGGATATTAAGGTAGCTATCCGGTCAGCATGTATAAATAATAAATGACTTTTGCATAAAACAACTGGAATATCAAATAATAACTTTGTAATAAACCACACCTACAAGCAGTATTTATATTACAGATAGAGCAGACAAGTCAATTAACGTTATGTGGCTTCTGTAACTCATAATCTAGCCACCTATAATTGCGCCGTCTACAATTTCCACAAGAACTTGAATATTTGTAATTTATAATTATACAATATCATGAGAAAGAATATTATTAAAATAGTGTAACCACACTATTAACATTAATGATCTCAACTTCCAAGAGTGGATTACAATGCAATGAAACTTAAAAATGTATATCATTTGCATGAATCAATTTTTCTACATTTAGAATCTTCTTTATTCAAATTCAAATTCAATTATCAATCTCAGAATGAGAAGATGTCATATTTAGTTGTGCTTAAATTTACTTACTTATTGGGAAGTCTTTGCTATCTTCAGTACAAATTTGTAACTAAAACATTTGAGGTAAAATCAAGATTTTTGTATAAGTATCAGTAAATGTTTTATGTAGTACTTACCACATGCAACAGTTTGTCCCATTAGTTTTCCAACACAATATCGGTCAAATAGTATTTGAGTTATATCTAAGGTAATAGGTTTAACTGTGAGATACGCGATAGCGCCAGAGGAGAACACCAAAGTGACCATAGAGTCGTTTGTCCACTCACAAGTCACTATGCTCCGCTCCTTAATTTTCGATTCTAACTGTTTAAGCTGCCGCGGTCGGGGGACTCGCCAGTGACCACCTCTGCGCTCGCAGTAACTTCTTTTTCCAGCATCATATACAGTCTCTTCAGGTTTCTTCTTTGTATCATATCTGTAAAAGATGAACATTTTTTAATTTAAAACAGTTTTGGAACACTTAAGCAAAATTGAAATAAGAGATCAAACTTACTTGAAACTTTTTAAATCCCCGTTTTTTAATTGAATTACGTCATCGGGTGTTAAAAACTTTACATCGTAATTGAACATTTTATACGAATAGTTTCTTAGTCATTGTATATACAGTTTGTTTTTAAATGTAAGCACATCTTATTGTGTGTATGTGTATGTTAAACTTTGCTTGGACTAAAAAAATTAGGATTGCTGTCATGTAAGTCAACTGTCAATGTCAGCAAGTACTAGTATTGCTAGATTTACAATTAAAGTAACTACTATGTAATCATATTAGGAAAAAAGCAAAAAAGATTATAAATAACTGGTGTGTGTGTTATTTATTGTTACAATGTTGGGAACAGGTCCACTCTTACAAGACACGCATTAATAATATGGCTTCAGGCATAATTAAAATTTACTTATCTAGTACTTGAGATAGCTATTACTGTGGTAGTTACATTACTGATATAATAAGCGTGATATTGAATGAAATAATCAACTATAGTTGTTGGAATACAATTACTGTTTTGTTTTGATTAACAGAAACGGTATTATTTACGTATAATATTTTTAATATATTCCGTAGGGTAGTGAATAAAAAAAACTAGCTCATTTATACTAGTAATTCGTATACCCGAATAACGGAAAATAAAGTTACTATTGGTATGCAATGTCTGTGTAAGGAACAATGGGGCTGACATGTACCTAGTGTACTTAAACCCAAAAATTAATATAAATATATAAAAAAATCGGTATGCAGTATATTAATGACTGACTGACTGAATTAAAATGAATTAAATTAGGCACTCAAAAATATTAGCACTAATTCACCAATTCATTAATGTACTCCTACGCGATTTCTAAGTAGGTATCTTTGCGTATATCTTTTTAAAATAGCCACTTGAAGAATCTCATTCTACCAGTCAATTTCGCCTGGGGAGAAACTCGATTAACTTTGTTATAATAAAACTTGTAATAAGTCTGTCCTCTTTTTGAGTGCGTCATTCACTTGATCCTAAGAAAATTGCGAAGTCATTAGAAAAAACTCCTGTCGTTGTTAGCTACTGTCTGCCTCGAGTATAATATATAAAACAATTAATACTTGTACAAATAGCCGTTATTTCGAGGTGTAAGTTTTTTATAAATAAATGTAACATAGGTTATAGCGTTTCAGGTATTGTAAGGAACATTTGTGAAAAAATTCCTCGTTAGCTGCTACGTCCATTTTTGGTTCCGTTTAATAGATTAATATCCATAGATACAGTACGTATATAAATGAACATGAAACGCATTTATTTATTATGCTTCATGAAACACGTCCATAAAATGTAGTACCTATTCGGTTTTATAGAAATCGCTTTTTTATTCAGAAGTCGCCATCGGCATTAATGTCGCCCGATAGGATTAAACCGTGACTTCACTTACTTCAGAAATATCTTAGATAAGGAACGACTAGTTTTATACTAAATAGTAGACTTTAAGTCGGTTTGTTTACAATACGTTATAGCGGTGACGAGGTCGAAGACTTCAAACAATCTGTATACGTTTATTTACAGTAACTAAAGCACAGGCGGCATCTGAATGAACCACCCCTAGTGATGCGTTTCACGAGGCTTTTCGTGCTTCAGGGGCAGCGGGCAGCGGTTAAGTAGTCGGTTCCGTTGTCGTTGGATAACAATCGACCTCGTCAGAGGGCCTAAAAGGCGGGTTAAGAGCATTCGAAGTATCGGTTGGCCGATAACGCGGCTAACTGCTAATCAGTACTGAAGCAATGGGGTGAAGTATGTTACAAGTGTTTTCCAAAAAGATGAAGACTATATGTAGTATGATGTAATTATAAATATTTAGGACGTTTATTTAATTTTACATTTATAATAGGCAGAAGTCACTGAGACATGTGTCTTTTTACTATGCATATATGTATTGTAATGTAATTTCATTGGCTGGGTATAATACAAGATGAATAATACAATAAAACGTGCGATAAAACTTAACGCCAGTTATTATCATCAATCGTTTTCCTTGACTAGGCAATAAAATCTCTGAATAGGAGAAATCTGGTCGTCAAATCGTTTTTCTAGTATTTGTAATGTAATGAAACAATATCAATTTTTTTTTTTCAATTTGTTAACGAGGAAAATGGTTAGCAATATGTTCTGTTAAATGTAATAGTCCTCGTAGATTAATGGCCAATATTAGTGCGATGTTTTATATTGCATTTAAGGCCTCAGACGTCGTCAATAATCACCTGACAATCAATCGTTTACAATCTGGTCTCCCGTTGAGACTGACATCACTTTGTAGTTCCTAGACAACTACCTATTTTATGTATTTTTGGATAATTCTTGTAACGAGTGACCTGTCCCTCCTCTTATAATTTACTAGCGGCCCGCCCCGGCTTCGTACGGGTATAAAACAGTGCTTTTCCACTATTTAATGGATGTTAATTTACATATAAACCTTCCTCTTCAATCACTCTATTCATTGAAAAAACCGCATCAAAATCCATTGTGTAGTTTTAAAGATTTAAGCATACATAAGGACATAGGGGTATAGGGACAGAGAAAGCGACTTTGTTTTATGCTAAATATGTAGTGGTTATCCTGTAATCCTCCAATAGATGGTGTTTCTATTCTTAATTGTTGTTATCGTTGTAAATAGTTACTATTCCTTCAACATGTTGGTACATCTTCTATTCGAATGTGTTCATTAGAAAAGATCGCTTCATTACCGCTTTTTAAAGAAGTCTCTACTACTTAACTATACAATATATTTAATTAAGTACACTGCTCGTGCACAGTCTGTTTACTTTACTTTTATTGGAATTAGATTATTAAAGGCCCTCGAGCTAAAGGGTCTCCTAACAGACAATCTACGAGTTTCGAGTGACTTCTACATGACCTGCGGGCACTTCTGTATTATAAGATATATTACTGATATCGGGACTAAACTTATTAAAGATGTAACATATGTGTATATACCCATTGTACGAATCCTGTAGAGTTCTTCAATGTACATAATATTTTTTATAGATATTTTATTCTATCACCCGTATCGCAATCGATTACTTAGTTACTAAATGTAGTGTATGTACGTTACAAGTTGATATATATATCTAACTATATGACAGTAAATCTGCTCTAATTACATATCGCATTATATATATTATACATCATACATAATACACACACAACATACATATACTGTCGTCTCGGCTAAGCACTGCGCGGGCGCAGCTGAGGGCCGCAAGA